>CALZFC010000349.1:4012500-4025000 GCA_945643635.1 Allodiplogaster sudhausi
GACGGCCGAGAAATTCAATTGGCTTCTTCGCTTCCTCTCGGGACGGCGAAGAATTCCGGTGTCCACCTGAGGAAGTGGAGAATGGATCAGGGGGCGAGAGAAAGCGGTATCGAACATGGAACGAGAGAGATAGAGAGAGAGAGTGGAGAGAGAGAGAGAGTGAGAGAGAGTAGAGGGAGAGTGAGAGAGCATAAAGAATGCTAAAACGAGAGGGTTGACGGCTGAGAACATGCGAGACAGCAGAGATAGAGAAAGTAGAGAGCAGAGAGAAAAAGAGAGAAGAGAGGAGAGAGGAGAAGAAGCAGAGAAAAAATAGAAGAGAGAGAGAGAGAGTGAGAGAGAAATGCAGACTCCGACTAGTGTGAATGACGGCGTACTTCCTGCAGAAACGTCGGCAGGAACTATCGCCCGGGGGAAATTCGCCCACCAAACGAGAAAAAAAGAGCTTGATTTATGAGCATACACATTTGCTATGGAAAAATTTTTTTTTTCCTAAGAAACCGTGAAAGAAAATAAAGTTGATAACTTTCAACGAGCGGCTTTCATTTTTTTTTCCCTTTCTTGCAACAAATATATATATATATATATATATATATATACATTTTTTAATTAAAAGTAAAAAAAAATTTCAAATATATATATTATATAAGAAATGTACGATGGACAGTCGGGAAAGGTGGAGAGTTTACTTGTTAGACTTTGGGTATTCTAATATTGAGCAAGTTTTAAAGTTGTGACCTCTAAAACAGACTTTTGAACAAGACAAGCTTTTTTTAAATAAGATTATTTGTGACTAAAAAAGTGGTAGTTTGTTCTACAATGTTGAGAGTCCCTAGACTCTAGCCCGAGACACACTTCAGATCAGAAAGGCCAACATGAACAATAAGAGTGCACCTGTCGCTATAATGTCTAATAGGCATACAACATACGCAGCAATTAGTTAAGCCAGCTGGCTGTCGCTAGATCTTGTAGTATTTTGTATTCTGTCAGCACGATATTGGTTCGACTTAGAAATATGCTAGAACAATATAGAAAATGTGTGTTTCGAGATGTGTACTGTAGTACCTTCCTTTAAACCAGTAACCTTCGTTAGATGAATAGAGCAAGTAGATTCTTAAATTCTATCGCGCTCTTTCATCTCTCGTAGTATAAGTAATTGTTAGTAAAAAGAATTGTTTAATAAGACACACAAAATCTTTAGAACAATTGCTGTTTCATACAGTGCATCAAAGAATCTCGCATCAAACTCTGTTGTTTCAAAAAAATTTCCTCGTTGTGTAGCCTTGATGATAACATCACAAGCAACATTCCTCCGATTGTTCTTGATAACGACTGATGGACGCTCTGCTCAATTTGTACTTTTGAACGATTGGACCGAACTCTCATTTCTATTACATGGAACAAGAAGAAGAAGATACTCTTCAAACTTAATTTTTTTAAGGTCTAATTCAGCTACTCTACAAAAATAGAGCTATATATTACTTTTGCTCAATTTTTTAGCACCTTCATGTCCTCTCCTTTCGGCCTTATTTGGCCCAAAGCAAGATTGAAAAAGACATTCATCTGAATAATGTGAATGGAGAAGTGAAACATCTTCTCCTTGCTCACATTTTGCTTCTTTCTCTCTCTCTCTCTCTCTCTCTCTGACTCTCTCTCTCTTTCTTTTCTCTCTCTCTCTCTTGACTCTCTCTCTCTCTTTCTTTTCTCTCTCTCTCTCTTTCTCTTCCCCCTCGCTCACTCTACACACAGAAAAAAATGTTATGCACAAAAAATGTTATGGAAAAAAGTTCCGTGGAGATGTTACGCTGAGAAAAACATGTGATGTTTTCGCCCGGGTGAGCGTCGCCTATTCTTAAGAAAAAAAACGTAACATTTTTTGTATATACCTGGATGATACGTGGAGCGCTACATTTGGGCATGCACAAAAATGTTACGTTTGGCTGGAAAGGCCGCCGAGCGTATGGAGAGCGCCGCCTCCAAAGAGCGAAGTGGCGATCACGTCCGATTTGGCAAGTTAAGCAACGTCGAGCGGCGACACTTATCGTTAGCGGTTCAAACCCACATGTGTGCAACGTTTTCCCAACATATTTTGCGCGTTTTATTTTACATAAAAACCTACAGTACCCCGTTCAATTGTGGGAGAGATAGCATAGAACACTCTCTCCCTCTCTCTCTCTCTGCCTCCCAATTCTCTCTCTTTCTCTTTATAAGTGAATAATGTTCGTGACGTCAGGAATTGGCCGTGTGGCAAAAGTTGGATCCCTCGCTTTTGTGCGTGTAATCAAACCGCTCAACGTTACTTATCCGCATCTCTCTGTACCTCATTAGAACCGCCTTTCTGTGTAGAATCTAATGACATAGAGAGAGTGACCTTTCGGTCTCTTTATAGCGTTCACAGCAAAAGAAACACAAAAACTCACAAATCTCACAAACGGTCGTTTCTGCGCTCAATTATCAATCAATATGGTCTCTCTCTCTCTCTGTCTCTTTCTCTGTCTCTCTCTGTCTCTCTCTCATTTTAATAACAGTTTCATATACCAGGACAGGTCTCTCGCTGTTGATGTGAACACTACAAAGAGACCGAATATACATATACAACACTCTTTTCCTCTCTCTCTAATTATCTCTATCTCTCCCGCACCACTCTCTCTCTCTCTCTCTGCAAAAAAATTGCATATTTATGTATTCATTACAGCATGTACAACTCAATTAATCTTTTTGGCACGCCGCCAAAATTTGTGAGTTTTGTATTTCTTTTGCTGTGAACACTATAAAGAGACGGAAAGGTCACTCTCTCTCTATGTCATTAGATTCTACACAGAAAGGCGGTTCTAATGAGGTACAGAGAGATGCGGATAAGTAACGTTGAGCGGTTTGATTACACGCACAAAAGCCAATGATCTAACTTTTGCCACACGGCCAATTCCTGGCATCATGCCGGAGGGTGTACATACGTACAGCCAAACACATAAAACAACATTAAATATATACACTTATGTCACTATTTTAAACTCTCTCTTTCTCTCTCTTCCTCTCGCATTAGTGTATCTCCTCAAAAATTTGCATAATTTCGTGTCCATTGAACGCATGAACAACTCAGTTAAAGTTGCTTGGCACAATGCCAACATTTGCGCATTTCAGCGTTTCTTTCCATTTAAACACATTAAAAAAATACAAAGAGAAGGAAAGTTGATTCTCTCTCTATACCAATAATTTGTACAAAGTGAGAGCTTTGTAATGCGCTACAGAGAGTTGTGTATAATTCACGTTAAGCATTTTGACATACACCTACAAGTACACGGCCAAGCCCTGAAATAGCCTGTTCACTTAGAAAGAGAGAGAGAGAGAGAGAGAGAGAGAGAGAGGCATAGAGAGAGACAAAGAGAGAGAGAGACCCCGGACTAGTCTCATTACTCTCTCTCGCACCGTTTTTGTTATGTTATTGTAATCCGATAGCGTCTGTTCGGTTAATTCAAGCAGCTATGAATTTGCTGTCTGTTAGTCCTGCCGGAGGGTGACGATTGGTCCTTTGCTTCTGCCTTAGGATATTCACTCTCATCAATGCGGAAGAGTAAATTATGCGCATCTCTCTCTCTCTCTCTCTTTCTCTCTTTTAGTCTGTCTCTCTCTTCATTCTCTTCTCAACGTTCTCAATGGGCGCCGCCCTTTTCATCTGGATAAGTTCTTCAACATTCATTCTCACTTCTTTTTGTCGCAAACGTAACATTTTTGTTAAACCCTGCATGTTACGCCGCGCGTAACATTTCGGGTTGCGCATTAAATGTAACGTCCAGAGCTACATGAGATGTTCCGGAGCATTTCAACTACATTATTGTTATGTTCCAATGTTACGCTCCACGTAACATCCTTCTCTGTGTGTACCTCTTTCTCTAATTGCTATTTTTCCTCCGTCATTTTTCCTCTACTAAAGCTGATAAGAGAAGAGTCATGCCCTTTTTTCCTCCCTTTTCCTTTGCTATTTCAACGCACCACTGCTTAATTTGGCAAACAGATTAATCTTTTCGCCCTAATCCGATTTGAAAACCTTCTTCTTGCTCTGTTGCTACCAAAATGTGTTTCGACAGATTAAAATGATCGACTATGATTAGCGCTGTGGAAAGAGATAATGATGACATTAATTGATTATCTATCACCAGAACACAGAAATTCTTCTCATATCGTCACATTTTCTCTCTCGCCATTTTCCCTTTTTCCCTTTTCGCTTTTTTCACTTTGGCTTATTCTCGGTGATATGTCACACTGCAATTTCGCTAGCCAGAGTGGCGCTCGACTTACCATTAGAAGAAAGAGCCCATTTTGCTTCTTCGCTCTTCCATTGGTTCTTTTATTGCTCTCTTGTTCCCTTTTGCCCACATTTCTCTCTCTCTCACTCTGTCTCTGTCTCTCTCTCTTTCTCTCTCTGTCTCACTCGTTCTCTCTTTCTCTCTCTCTCTCTCTTTTTCTCTCTCCCTTTCTCTCTCTCTTTCTCTCTCTCTCTCTTCCTTGCTCATTTTCAGGAGGACACGAGACCCGCTTATCGTCTTCACTCATGAGAGTTCAACGATATCAACGTACATCAAAAGCCCATTCGTACAACACGTCCTTTTTCACTGCCGAAAATTGTGTGTTTCGCCCTCGCATCAAACTTCTATTTGTTGGACTGGATTTCGAAGACCAAAGTTAATCCATCTATTAATTAACTAAATTTAATCTGATCTCTATCCAAAATACAATTAGACATTCTGTGTGTGGTTAGAAATCTTTTCTCGAAGCTAATTTGTTATCCACAGGCTTCTTTTTCTCATTCTTCTTCTTCTTCTTCTTCTTCTAGTTCTCCTCTTCTTTCTTTTCCCCATCCCAACTATTAGCCTCTGCAGAATGTGACAAGACAAGACAACGTTCAAGCAAGAACGTTGCTACAGGATTGCACGGGATTGGCACGCATTCTTGTTCAGTATCTGTTTCATCAGTTGTGTCTTTGATCTGTGCTCTGAATTAGAGAGAAATCGAGCAAGGTAGAGAGAGAAGAGAGAGAACGCGGGAGAGAGAGAGAGAGAGAGAGAGATGTTGAAAACAGAAAATGAGAGAACGGGATAACAAGACAGTGAGAAGGAGAGATAGAGTGTGAGAGAAAACGAGAAAGAGAAAGAGAGAAAGATGAAGAGAAAGAGAGAAGGAAGGAGAAAGAGAGAGAGAGAGAGAGAGAGAGAGAGAGAGAGAGAAAGGGAGATAGAGAGAGAGAGAGAGGGAGAGAGAGCGCCACGTCCCGGTTGTCTTTTTGCCTTTTTGTGCCTTTGCTCATTGTGCAGTTGCATTGTAGGAAGAGACAGCTGGAGCTGCTGCAGTGCCTTTTCTGGATCTGCTGCTTTTAAAAATAGTCATCTCTTTTTGCAACATCAACCATTTTTGCCATGGTGTACAAGTTTTGTGCTGTCTCTGTGCTTATTTCTTTCTTCCCTTTCCATTTTTTTTTTGCTTTTTTTTTCTCTCCCATCCCATTTTAGCTCTACCTCTTATTCTTCCACCCTCTAGTCTAGCCCATTTTCAGGAGACCCGTGTACCCTTTCTGGCACTTTACTCTGTGCCCTTTTGTCTTGTTGCTCTTTGACTAGGCGTCGTAGAATTGTGCGTGAGAAGTATGTGCTTCCCTGTGTCTAACCTAAGCTGTCTTCGGGAGTACTTGTATGTACCTTGGATGATGAAAGGTTGGTGTATAAAAGCAGCAGGAGATTGTACCCCAGCCCCCCTCCTCTAATGAACTCTTATGATTGTATGATTGTACATATATGTAGTGATGGAAAGGCGTCACTCACACTGACTAATTAGTAAGATTGTCTAGAGAAGCCAATTTGTCTTTTCCTTTAATTTGTACTTATTTTTTTTCGATATCTGAATGTGAAATCGTTTCTTGACTTGCTGCTCTTGTCCTAGTCATTTTGTGATGTGTGAGTTCTGAATTGGGGGAGTGAGTCTGTCTAGTAGCCTACGCCTACACGTGGCCTGCTGATCATTGAAACATACGGCGAGAGATAAAGAAAGAGAGAGAGAGAGAGAGAGAGACAGAGAGAGAGACAGAGAACGAGAGAGAGAGAGAACGAGAGAGAGAGAGAGATAGAGAGAGAGAGAAGCGAGCGTGCAAGAGCGCGAAAGAGTAAGGGAGAGCAAAGGAGAGAGAGAGAGAGAGAAATAGAGAGATAGAGGAATGGAGACAGAGTGAGAGAGAAAGAGAGAGAAAGCGAAAGTGAGAGGAAGAGAGAGCCTGCAAGAGATTGAAGAGAAAAAAGAGCAAGGGAGAGAGATAGAGAGATAGAGGAGTGGAGAGAGAGAAGGTCACCACAGTCTGCATCACATTTCTGACTGATCTACAGCGGTGAAAGAGAACATTTACTTTCCGCTATCTTTTTCCATCATTTTCAAGGCACTTTCGAATGCACAGAGATCACTTTGGTTTCGTGTTTGTATCGCTTTGTTCGCCATCTTCCTTGTCCTCCTTTTTATTATTATCCGCATCTCTGTCTCTGTCTCCCTCTCTCTCTCTCTCTCTCTCTCTCTCTCTCTCTCTGTCTTACGCTTTCTCTTACTTCCTAATTCTCTATCTTTCTCTCACTTCCTAATTCTCTCTCTTTTTTCTCTCTCTCTCTCTCTTTTCTTCTCTCTCTCTCTCTCTCTTTTACGCTTTCTCTCTCTCTCTTTACTCTGTCTCCTCCTCCCCACCTTCTTCATAATTTCCAGCTCCTTCCACCTCATCCTTCCTCCTCAAACATAGACGAACCTCTTTTGCCTGTTGTATATTGGCTGCCTTCAGCGAGTGGAGAAAAAGGGGATGATGTGGACAGAGGCGAGCGGATGCAGAGGGAGAAAAGGGTAGAGTGAGAGAGAGAGAGAGAGAGAGAGAGAGAGAGAGAGAGTTATAACGGCAGAGAAAGAAAAAGAGTAAGAGAGCGGAAGAGAGAGAGAGAGAGAGTGATTTAGAGAGAGAGAGAAAGTGAGAAAGAGAGAGAAAGAGAAAGTGAGAGAGAGAGAGAGAGAAAGAGAGAGAAAGAAAGCGAGAGCGCGTAGCTATGAACACTCGATGCACTTGCGCCAGCACCAAGTCTCTCTCGCGTCTGGCCTCACGAGGGTGCATGAATGGGTATGAGTTCTCACAATCAGAGCCGAGCGAGGGGGGAGGGAGGGGGCGGAGAGAGAGACATAACGAGATCAAAATGATATTGCGACAGGGAGGGCAAGAAGGTTCAGAAAAGAGAGAGAGAGAGAGAGAGAGAGAGAGAGAGAGAGAGTAAGAGAGAGTAAGAGAGAGAGAAAGAGAGAGAGAGAGACAGAGAGAGAGAGAGAGTGAGAGAGAGAAAGAGAGGGATAGATACCGAGGGAGAGGGCCGAGCGAGCGGAGGGTGGCTAACTTGAGCTGATTGATCTCTCCTCCTCCGTCACCATCTCTCTCCAGTCGTGTGTTGCCCTCCCGTCTGCTCGCTACGCGCTGGGAAGACCTTGGCTGCTTTGCTTCGTTTTCGACTTTCAAATAATATTTGTCTCCGGCGGCCGCCGCCCAAGTTTCACTTTCACTTCTTGCCCGTTCCTCTTGCCCGTTCCTAGCATTCGCCTCTCTCACTTATCTCTCTCTCTCTCTCTCTCTCTCTCTCTCTCTCTCTCTCTCTTTCTTTCTTTCTTTCTTTCCGGCTTCTGTTCTTATCACTTTCTTCTTTCCACTTTGCTCGCTAACAACCTGCCATTTGTAGGCTACTTCCGCGTACATACGGCCTTTTCTCGCTTCTTAGAGATTTCTTTCCTGAATGCATTTATTAAAATGCCATTCAGCTTCCTTTTTCACTATGGCGAGAATATTCTGCCTTCCTCTCGTCAGGTATGAAATTCTGACAATGAGAGAAGAGGAGGGCTAAACCACTTTTTCTGTGAACTACTAAGTGCCCTAGTTGGCAATGTTTTGGTGTGCGGTAGATCTTCCGTGACATGTGCTGTTTACTTATTACAACCTACACGAGCGCACTAAAAAGGGGGAGGCGAATTGAGGCGGGAAGGAAATCTCTCTGGTTTTTTTCTCTCGTTGTTTCGTTCTTTTTATCTCGCTTATCTCCTTTCCATTTGCTCGAGAGAGCGTTTGATCTCTTGTATCCGTTCTCTAGCTTGATTTCTGGCCTTTTTCTTCTTCTTCCTATGCCATTGACAACCATTGCGTGTGTTTCCGTTGGGGAAATGCGCATTTTTTTGTTGTTGCTATTTTCTACTAGAGCTTTTACGCATTCAAATTAGCCGCGTAAGAAAAAGGAAATGTCGTGTACTTTTGACAATTAGTAACAAAAAACCTTGGCGTATTTTCCTTTTATTTTCCTCCGCGGCAATGTCAGGAATCGGTTAGACTTCCCCCGACTTCCGCCTCCTCGCGCTTCTCTCTTAGTGATGTTGCTTCTTATTCGGTGAGGAAGGAGTGGATTACGTGCATATTATACGCTATGACTGCGATGAAGTAAGCGTCTGCTTGTCGCCTTTTCCAGCTTTCTTCGGCTCTCGTCCTTTTCTAATACCTTAGTTCTCTTTTCCACATATACTTATGCACAAGTCTCCCCCCCCCCCCCCCCACCAGAGCCTTGAGTTCAACGAGATCAAATCTCTTACACAACTGCGGCAGACTCACAACTTGGCACAATCCTTGGCGTGGATCGTGAGCAAGGCTAAATTATGGCCTGGCTGTTATGGCGACTAAAATGACGCTAAGACATATGTCGCCATCTACTGTTCTTCTCTTTGCCTTTCATTCTACCTGCTATTATTCTTGTATAGTTATGCTCCGTGAATGTGTTTACTCATTGGCACTTTCGTTGCGTTGAGGGTTTTGTGCAATTTTATGTTCATGTGTCTGTTTAAAAAAAAATGCGCGGGAATTTTTTATTATTATTTTTTGGCACTATGCCAATTCGCTTCACATCATGTCGAAGTAATGACGAATGTTCCCTGAGTATTTGTGATAATTTTAACCTCAGGGTAATCATTTCTCTCATCTCTCTCAGGATAATGGCGAATGGCGCGGGTGATGGCGGCGCTGCCTCTTCCTCCTCCTCCTCCTCAGCTCCTTCCACGTCGGGCGGCGCGGGACGGGCGTGCCGAATCTGTGCTGGCCGCTCGGACGGCGCTCACTTTGGCGTCGACGCGTGCCGCGCATGCGCCGCCTTCTTCAGGTTCGGTCTCGCGCGCGCTGATGTCTTAGTACAGTGGTTAAGTGGTTCGACTTGTGATCCGGAAGTCATTGTTCGAATCCTTTCATGGTTTTTCTTTACAAGATTTAAATAAGTCTTGTAAAGTGTTTAAAAAGGTTAAAAAAAATATGAAACGCGATTTGTCTTCCTAAAGATTTTTTAAAAGTCCTTTTCTCTGCTATAGAAGACGCGGCGCGATATCAGCGAGAGATAATCTTATCTTCTTAGCATCATCCCTCAGCAAAGAAAAAGGCTTCTGAAAAAAAAACTTCCGCATTACATTTCTCTGCTGATCAGAAATGCATGCAGACATTGGTATGCAGTATTATCTTTGCCACTTCTTTCTTTTCTATCTTTGAGGAAATAGGTCTTCTGAAAACAGGGTGGGGATATGATGTTTGGAGCCCGCACAGCAATTCGACTTGAGCTAAGAGAACCTAAACCAAAAAAAGATGGATTTTACCTTCTTTTTCCTTGCTATTGTTTGGAAAATTATTTGAGGGTTGCGGCTTTTGGTGCATACAAAGCATGGGTGGGCAGAGTTTAGGGGTAAAAAAAATTTAGGGTTTAAAAGATTGCCAAAATGACTTCTATGATCTGCAGACGAAGCGTTGTGATGGTGAAGAAGTATGTCTGCCGCGCCGGCAACACCGACTCGCAGTGCGTCATTGACAGTGGTGTGTGGTGGATTATTTTTATTTTTATTTTAGGATTTATTCTTTGTTTATTTGACTCTTTCTATATTTTTAGATTTTGATTTTTATTTAATTGTAGAAGAAACAAAACAGGATATTCTTTCACATATTGCAATCCTTCAATCGATATATTCCTATGGCGCACAATACTTCTTTATAGTTGAAGCTAAACAGAGAAATATAAACTCTGAAACAGAAATATTTCCTTTGATTCCAGGTGGCCGAACTGCTTGCCGACGTTGCCGTTTCCTGAAGTGCCTCCAGGCTGGCATGCTGCCGGATAGTCAGTTGTGGTTTTTGTTGTTGTTGTTGTTAGAGAGGCTGTTCAAGGATCTTTAAAGCTACCCCGTTATCATGCTCTTTTCTTGAGAGAATTACTATTACGGAAGGTTTGTATTCCCTGAACAACCGCTTAAAAAAGAGCTCAATTTCACTGCGTCTGGATACGGTAAAGACCGTTATATTCGCATAAAATAACTTAAATTCGCTTTAAAAAAATGTGATGTTACATTAAAATACTTTCTATTCACTTGATATGTAACATAAAATGTTCATAAATACATTTACCGTAAATTCAGTGACTCGACGAAAGGGAACCGTGGTGAGTGACGATGACGAAGATGACGAGATGGCCGTAGATCAGCCGGATGCCGATGTCAATCTCATGCCGGTGCGTGGTCGGCTTTCTTTTTGGTTTCCAGGATTCCAGGGAATAAATACCACTTTAGAACGTGCATGAGAAAACTGGGTGAAATAGGTTTAGTTTGGAGCACGGAAAGTAAGGTGGGTAAAGTAAAATTTGGACGTCAAAGACTTTATTTGGATTGGTTCTGAGGAGTCTGCCAAAATCTGGATGTGGGTCTGGGAAAAATTGACGGTACCTTTATAACCCTGGTTTTCTTGGTTGCTATTCTTGCTATGTTTCATTGATATTAAAAAAAGAAGACATTACTGTGATAGCCTCATAAATTAATCCTTTTAAATAGAAATAATTTAATTAAAGTATTTTGCAATATAGAGAGTTTGGAATTTTTGCTAGAATTAGAATTGAATCTATTTTTATTATTTACAAAAAAATATTTTGTACCCTTTTTGCAGCCTCCAGCCGAGCCTTCGACCAGTCGCCTCTGCCCGCCTCCTCCCTTGTCAGCGGCCACCAGCAATCCGCAGCTCTTCTTCTTGCAGAAGCTGGAAGCCAATTACAAGTACGGTATTTACACTTATATTCTTGACAAGACGCGCAAGTGCTGTAGTAATTACCGTATCTCTATAAGACATTACAAGCGCAATAGTATTTTATATATCCCTAAAAAGCTTTTTAGGTACGGTGGCAGTTACCGTATCCCCGAATGAAAAATGAGATACAGTAACGAGATCTCTAAAAGATCGTACTTACTTTGGAAAGACTTTTTCAGGATTTCTTAGGTTCCTCTGACCATTTTTTACTGGCATTTATATTGAAAGGTTTGGAAAGAAAACTCTGGTTTTTTTTTGTTCGCTCTTGAAAGAATTCGAACCTTGACATCCAGATTAAAAGTATTTTTTAGGGAGCTCTGGATTAGTCGCCAAGAGATCGAGAGGACACTCGTTGGACAGGATGGCAAGGATACGGATAATGCGGCGGAGAGGGTGAGTAAAGAGAGAGAATCAGAGAGAGAGAGGGAAGGTAAGAGAGAGAGTAGGATAGGGAGAGAGAGAGAGAGAAGTATAGAGAGAGAGAACGAGAATTATAGAGAGAGAGAACGAGAGAGAAAGAGAGAAGGTGAGAGAGAGAGAAAAAAAGAGTGAGAAGGGGAGAGGGTGAGCAGAGAAAGAAAGAAAGCTCCATGTGACAAAAACTAGGACGAAATTTGCATACTTCTTAAGCATTATTTTTTAAACATTCTTAACATTTATTTTAATCAAAAATTTTTTTTCATTTTCAGAATCCATTATTTTAATTGACATTTGAGCGGAGTTTTTGTTTTTGAGACTTCTACTTACAGAAATGATTTAATTAAAAAATTATTAATGTATTTTTTGTTGCAGACATGGACCATGCTGCCCTCGCATCACTACCAAGTCAATCACATCTGGAAGACGGTTCTACCTCTGCGACTGCGCTTCTGCTCCGTCTCCTATGACGGACTGGCCGATCTCAAGACGGAGGAGAAGGTTCATTCTCTCTCTCTCTCTCTCAGACAAGCGCACTTTCGCTATCTTTACCTTTTTATCTCTCCATACCTCTCTCTCTCTGTCTCTTTCTCTCTATCTCTCTCGCTAGCTCTCCTAGGTTTCATTCTCTCTCATTCTCTCCTTATTGTTGTAATCTCTTTAAAGATTCTTTTGTAAAAGTATATTCATCCACATCTGCCATTGAATAGTACGCAGTTGCTTTTACATATTTTTTGCTAGCGTTTATTATTTCATTTTTACTTACTGGAATTCTTTAACATTTTTTTTACTTTGAAATAAAAATGATTGCCTAATGATATTTCTTCTCTTTTTTCAGTGGCGAGTCTACCAGAACTTTGTGCTTCTGAGCGGCATGCTTGACAGCTTCTACCGTATGGTCAAGTACTTCCCGGAACACGCTGAGTCTAGGTTGCGGCATTTC
>CALZFC010000349.1:4027500-4077500 GCA_945643635.1 Allodiplogaster sudhausi
GGTGTTCGCTGTACTATTCTAGAATATTGAGGCCAGTTTTATGCACTTATATATTATATTCCATGTTGGAAGAAAAGAGTGATGAATTCGAAACTCTGCTCCGCACGTTTGTCTTCCTCAGTACTGATGAGCTCAATGATGTACTCTTTCGTATACCATTTGATATTATAGGCTATGACATTCTCCTCCTCTTATGGGTGCCTCTGATTGTGAGAATTGGCTGTGATCGAATTGTGGACCAGATATTGACCAGATATTATTGCTCTTAATATTATTATTATTATTATTACTATTGCTCGTTGTTGTGAACTCGCGCCAAGGCCAGTCTCATCAATTATTCACTCTATATATTTATTGCTCATCGGGATCGAGAATGCCCAGTTCACAATGCCTCTGTGCCTGTGTCCTTATTTATATAGTTATTATCGAATATTGAATAAATATTTTTAGATATTGACTGCATTGCGCACTCTGTGGAAAAAAGTGAAATGAACTCTGTGGGGGCAGCTGACGTATTATATAGATTTGTTACGTCTCGCATTTATTTATTAAGAGACGGGCATTTTTTCATCTCGTGAAATTCGCGGGTACACTTTGTACACATTGTGATTGAATTAGCTTTACCTCGAACAAGGATGACATCATCATGTATGGCATGTTTATGCAGTTGACACTGTAGGATGCACTCTTTTTGTGCTGGACACAGCTTGAACGTGAATGATAGAATTAGCTTTATTTCAAGTAAGGATGACATCACGTATGCTTATAAAGATGATACAGCAGAATGCACTAATATATTGTCTACTCGCAACCTAATGAATGTATATTGCAAAATTTTAAGAAGAAAAAATGGGAAGATGAGTGAGCAGTAATTGTTTGACGGTTACAAAGTATTGATAGAATTTATTTTTGAATATTATTATAATGTGTACAGCTTATTTGCCGACAGTGAATCCGTTGACAGAAATGTTCGGGCCGACCCCATTGCAGAAGCCACAAGACGAGGCGCAAAAGGCCATCTTCTGAGCAGCGCTATAGCCACGGTTCCGGCAGAATCCGTTGCGGAACCATGAAGAGCAGCTAGGAAGAAATGATTAGAGATTCTTTTTTCACATATGTTTTATGGTTAACATTAAAACATTAAACAAAGTAATACCAGCGTATTTGGGGTATATACCGTATTTTCTCTATTAGTGCCCCTCCCTCTATTAGAACCCCCCCCCCCCTCTAATAGTGCCCCCCTCTCGCGAGGGTATTGAAAAATAGTACCCCTCCCTCTAATAGAACCCCCCCCCCTTTAATAGTGCCCCCCTATTAGTCTTATACCTCGGTTCGATATGTACCTCGAATGGATTGTGGAGGCTCTTCCCAATGATTTAATTACAAATTCATTCAAAATTTACAGTAAAATGGATCTTCCGGTGATGATTCAATTGAAGAAGAGCTACAAATCTCTTTTGTTTGGAATAAATTGTTGTTCACAAAATTTTAGCCAATCACATTGAAAAATAGTACCCCTCCCTCTAATAGTGCCCCCCTCTCGCAAGGGGATTGAAAAATAGTGCCCCCGGGGGCACTAATAGAGAAAATACGGTAAAAGAAGGTATAAATTGAATTATGTAATATGAGAAGTACCGTACAAGGGGCTAAAGTCGCTGCATTGACTGAAAGCGATGGCGACAAGGCAGGTGATCACGAGCACGCGGAAGATCGATGAAGAAGCCATTCTGACTCAAAACAAAATTTAATGAATGATAATAGGGATCCATAAAACACGGCCCAAAGAAAGGTTGGTCAACTGTGAATCAGTTCTCGGCGAAAGCAAAGAGCGTAATATCTACGAAGAATGTATCACTCGAAGAAAAACAAAAGGAAGGTTAATTCAGCTAATTGTATATTCGACCCAGTAAACAGCAGTCATAGCAGATAAAAAGCCTACATCTAGATATCTAGAAATGGCAAAATGCCATCTACAATGCTGGACATCTAGAAATCTGTTAAGGTAAATGTCAAAGCCGTCTAGAAATAGGACAGTGCAAAACATGTATAATTAAAAAAGAAAAATAAAGGATATGAACATGTGAACAATGTGTCCTTGATTGAATGGTAGGAAAGTGCGGTCGACTGCGTGCCTGTGGTGGTGGCCGTTCCACTCCCCTTGCATTCCTTTTGTATCAGCTCTTCCCACCCCCTCCCCATCCCATTTGCACACGAACCTGTGCAAACAACTGTTTGTTTCAAGTGACGAGGACGATGTCTCTTCATTTGGAGATGTTCGACCTTGTTCCCGTGCAGGGGCTTTCTAGTAATTCCATTGAATATGTGACGAAATGATGTGGTATCTGTCCCTCTTTGTCTCTCTCTCTCTCTCTCTCCCTCTCTCTCTCTCGCTCTCTCTCGCTCTCCCTCTCTCTCACTCTCTCTCTCTCCGTCTCTCCCAATCGCTTTCTCTCTTCTTCCCTATCCAAAATATCCCTTCCTCTGTCTCCTTGTCTGCTCCTCATCCATTCCCTTCAACATCCTCAAATTCTCTTTTGCCATGTGCTTTTCCTCATTTGAACAATGCTCTGGCGTCTTGTTTCCCGCCCATTGTCATCCATCATCGAAGAGTACGGGGAAATCAATCACCAGAAATCTTCAGATATAGGGATCCTGCATACGGAATGAAGAGAGAGAGAGATAGAGAGAAAGAGAGAGAAAGGGAGCGAGAATCTAGAGCTGGATGCAATGAAAAGCATATGTATGTATGTACATACATGTCTGCCTACATAAACATTCTTCTCTATGGATGTATCAAATCACAAGTGATATTCCATTAACGTTACAAGTCAGTGTAAGAAATCGGATAAATCTCTGCTACCCAAATGCATGATTATAGGAAAACATTAAACTAATTGTGAGAAATGGCGCCTGTCAATTTCTATAGATTTCCCACGCATACTACATTCTTCCTTTCCGAGAATTGTATGGAATTAAACAATGCCAGACATCATTCTTCGTGAATAAATAAATGAATGGTGAACGATTTCCCAATCCATATGCACGCACTGTCCACAGAAGCAACCCAGAAGAATAAGTGGAAATCTCCTCTCAATAGATTCAATGGTCTATATCGTGCACCTCTTCTGCCTCTGGTTGCCCTTAATTGAATATTGGTTTCCGTTCGTAATACCCGAATTAAAACGGCTTTATTTCCCTATTGCATATGTTCTCGAAAATATCACCAGCATACTCTCAAAACCAATAGAGCCGAAAAATTTTCACGAATATCTCATATTTGTCCACTGTACAGGATCGTGGCGTTTCTAGACCCGAATTCAGTATTTCCAGTCCTACTTCTCTAACTTTTCCTTCTTAACGTGGTTGGATGGAGACATCGTTGTTGCCTAACGCCGACGTCGTCATGGCATTCAGAGAGCTACTGGGAGCACTGTTGCCTGGTTGTAGAATTATGTCAACATACACGCCTAGTAACGCTACTCGAGAAAATGGGATGCCATTTTTTTGCGGAAATTTAAATATCCCTGGGAGCTGATGCCATCACCCGCGCCTAGTTACCGTACTTAAGAAAAGGAGATGCCCTCTCTTCTTGTGAAAACTTCACTTTCCCTGGGTATTGATTGAAGATTTTGAAAATGTCTAAATACATCATCTTACAAGAGGCCATCTTCCAGGCACACTTTTCACCATGTCCCCGTTATGCAGAAGCTTATGTTTGAGACGTTTATTACTGTAATTACCAAAGATGTAATGTTCTTCGAACAGTAAACAGAGAATGTCTGAGGCACTGAGTAAACTGAGAGAGAGAGAGAGAGAACGACTACGTCGTCGCATTGGCGCGCAGAACAATCGTGTGATAAAGCTATGTACAACGAGATCATTGATTTTGTGCTGCTGCTGCTGCTGCGCGCTGCTCCACTGCCGCAGGGCTTCTAATGAGGATGCGCTATTCTAGATGGGCTCATAAAAGCCTAATCGAGAATCAAGTAGAATATGAGGTATGCGGAGACAACAACAACATTTGATATAATAAGTGAGTAGCAAGCAAATCATTGGAACGTTGTGCGCGTGTGTTCACCAGGAACTAGCTCTACTGAGACACTGAGAGAATGAATATCGGACACAATTCTCATGGAGAATAGACAGTTGGCAACAGAGATGAGGTTAGCGATGGGGGCTGCGGGGCTTATTTGATTAGGCCGTGACGGGCTTGGCCTTGGCGGCAGCCTTCTTGGTCGCTGGCTTCTTGGCGGCGGCCTTCTTGGGCGACTTGGCCTTCTTCGGGGACTTGGCCTTCTTGGCGGCGGGCGCCTTCTTTGGCTTGGTTGCCTTGGGCTTGGCGGCGGCGGCCTTCTTTGGCGACTTGGCTTTCTTGGCTGCCTGAAAAAATGGGGAGTTTATTCACTTACGCTTTTTTAAATGTTGAAAATGGACAAAACTTAACAGAATTTGTTAAGAGTGAATTATGTTAATACGGTAATTAACTACCGTACCTTGGGCTTCGCGGCGGCAGACTTGGTCTTAGGAGCTGCCTTCTTGACTGGCGACGACGACGCGGCGCCGCCGGATGCCTTCTTGGCGACAGGCTTCTTGACAGTCTTCTTGACGCTCTTCTTCTTCTCGGCCGTCGCTGACTTCTTCTCGCCGAGACGGAACGAGCCAGACGCGCCGGTGCCCTTGACCTGCTTGAGAAGGCCGGTGGTGGCGCCGCGCTTCAGAGCCTGGCGGAGATGTGCATTGACCTGTAAAATAGTCACGTAAAAAAGTTTTATTCTATTTATATATATATATATATATTAGAACTATACTACTGACTACAAAAGATTAGTAAAGGAGGTGTCCGGCCAATAAATCATAGTTTTTTTTCATTATTTGGTCAGGATAAGCTTGAAAGTCGTTTGCAAGCGGCCCGAAATCACAAAAATCCCTGTTCTTCAGACATCCTTTAAACGTTAGAAAAGAAAAAAGACCATACATACCTGGACAACGTTCTCGCCGACTTTGTAGTGCTGAACGATGTACTTGAGGATCGCGGCGCGCGAAGAGCCCTTGGGCTCCTTGAGCTCGGAGATTGCCGCCTTGACCATGTTGACGTACGGCGGGTGCGAGCCGGCGGCGGCCTTCTTGGCGCCTGCTGCCTTGGCAACAGCCTTCTTCTTCGGCGACGCAGCCTTCTTGGGCGCGGGAGTCGCGGGTGCAGCCACCACGGGTGCAGCAATAACTTCGGTCGACATGATGATTGGAGAGGAGTGAGCGAGGAGAGCGAGAGCGATTGAGGAAGCTGGAATGTTGAGGAATAGTTAGTCAGATGCACAAATACACATTCACACAATGAGGAATGCACAATCGATTAGTGTAACGGTAACCACTCTCTCCCGTTATCTTATTTAATTAATTCTTTTTCCATCGTTCTCTAACGGTACAAGTACGGGAGTAGCCATGCACAAAATCAAAAAAAAGGCTCGAAGATAGCCCAAAGGACGCCCCACCAGCTGTGTGCGCAAGCGAATGGCCCTGCGTCCCTGACCCTTCTCTATTTATGCGTGCAGGCAAGACCACGCGCGGACACCGCCAGAGAGGCTGCACGCGAGGTCTTTTTCCAGCCAAACGATGGTAGATGGGACACTTCGAATGGGATGTATTCGGTGAGTGTGTAATTGTAAAATGGCAAATTATATATCTTTCGATAGCTAACAGACTCGGCTATAAGGTCGCCTAACATATACCTGACTTTATTATATACTCATGGCGTGAGCCGAGATTTTCTTCGCCTATCTTGCAACACAACACTCGGATGTGCTTCATTCAGATTCTCTTACAATCGAAGTGAAGATTATAAAATAAAGTGTATGTGTTTTCTATGAAGGAAACTCTTGAATCTAACGAATGAATATACTTTTTCGGCCGTAAAGCATCGAATTTATATTTTACAAGGCCACTTTCACAGTTGCACATACAACACCCCTCGCAGAAAAGAGCAATTATATCTCTTCTTATGATTAAAGGTAAGGGATATTTGGGTTCATTAAATAGCGTAGTTCATGGAGAACACGACAGAATTAGTTTGGTTTTATTTTATTGTGCGTACAACGCATGGTGTGCGCTAAAAGGAGCGCGATGCGACTTGTTTTCGCTGGCTGCCGCTTGCACTCGTGACTAGACAGCAGAGGGAGCAGCCTCTGACTCTTCTGCGAGGAAATCTTTTTGCTCTTGGATTTTTCTCTTTTTTCACTCAAATTATATGATTCTTCCAGGGAATGTTTGGATTTAGAAATAATCTCTTCCCTTTGTTGCCTTTGAACCTATATACGTTTTCACGTGCATGCTCCTGCCAAGTGCAGCCTCGCTCCAATTTATACCCTTGGTTGTTGGAAAATCACAGGAAGATTTTCACTACAAAATGTTACATAAATTTTTTTTCTTTTATCACAAGTGGTTAGGGCGAAGGCAGTAAGAATATCCGTCAATGTGAATCGAGCCAAATGGGAAGGATGTATCTATGTATGTACATAAATACCTGTTCCTTCCTTTCAGTGTATGTAAATCTGCGTACCTCAAATCATCTTTTGTCTGGTGGATGCACTGGTCCCACTGCAAAGTGGAACACATGTCAGCTGTACACACTGAAATGGACAACAAAGTCACAGATTTAAGTATTTACATTTTAATTCTAAGGCTACAAGAGAGGGTGAACAGTGATTTGCGAAGTAATAGCTCCTTATTGCTTTGCCTTTTGGCTGTGTCCTTAATGGCCTGAGCGGTCTAGTTTCCCTGGGGATACCATTGTTCCGGTCATTCTATCCCCTTGTTCGGCCTGAAAGTGAACAAGTAAAATGGCCGACTGTCTTGCGCAGTGGTTCAATACTCGCGGCGACCTGATCTGCCGGCATGGGCAGGCTCGATTGCGCCACACGCCATCTGTTAGTGGAATCTCACTAGGAGACTGCTCGCCGAGAGAGAGAGACAGAGACAGAGAGAGAGAGCTAATTCCTATAGCCCTTATCTACGCATAGACGCACGCAACCTTTATTCCTTATAACACCAGGAACAAGAGAACCATTTATGCACAGAGATGTTTTCACCTGTCGACAGTATCGCAGGCGGTAGGGGTACATTATAATGCGAGTAAATATAATTAACAACAGAAAACATGTTTTAGAATAAATAAAAGAAAATGACACAACGAATGGAAAAAGTGTCAAACAATAACGAGCTAGCGACCGGTAGTTGGCATAAGTATTACTTTTTACATATTTCTTAAATTTCTAAAGATTCTAAGATTCGTTCTCAAGCAATCATATGATGTTGTCTTTCAAGCTCCTTTTCAAGCTTGTCTTGTGCTGCCTCCTCTATCAGTGCATCTAAGAGTGTCTCTGCTTCTTCCAGCGAGATTTCTTGCAAGTAGACATCTGAGCTCGACTTCCGCGCCGGCTTCCGCCCAAGAGGTGGACGCGGCAGTTGCGTCCGTGACGACGGTGCGTCACTCGTACGGTATACTGCTGCGGTTGGAGGACGAGCTCTACTCGGCTCTCGATAGGGAACTTCGCGGGGCGGAGGAGGAGTTGGACCACTCTTGCTAGGCGTGCTGCTGCCAGCTGTCACGACTGCGGCCACTCTTGGTGGAGGAAGAGGAGAAGGAGGAGGAGCAGGAAGACGAGACGATCGATTTGTTCCTTGCATGCTCCTCCCCCGACCCGGGCTATCCTTGTTCGCCAGCACACCACTCGGTGGCAGGGGCGGCAGCAACAACCGGTTTCGGGCCGGCGGCACGGGCGGATAGGCCAGCTGAGGCTGCTGCGGCGCATCGTCATGCATGCGGCGGCCGAGCAGCTGCTGCTCCATTTGATATCTAACGTCATCAGACAAGAACACTGGCTTCCGACGACGCCCTCCACTGCGACGAATAGAGTACACTACGGCAGTCTCGTCAATAGTGTTCCCAAGAACGGAGATAGTGGAATCATCTGGAAATTATGGAAGGTTGACCTCCCTTAAACAAAAAGATGATGGCAGAGAAAGATAAACCATCGTTGAGCTCGACAAAGTCATCGACGGTTTCGTTGAAATCGCGCGTGGTGAAGATGGCGGTTCCCGGTCGCATGGACACGATATGTCGGTAGATGTCCGTTGTCAGCCGGTACATCACGTTCATCTGCAATATGCGACCTATGTTCTTCACATGCTTCATATATGAGCATGTTTTTCATAATAACTATTATGACTCTTTAATTATAAGCTATATGAATATGTTCTATTAAAACTATTTTGTCTTTTCATAACAAACTCTATGACAATGTTCTCCTTAAAACCCATGTATTTTGTCTCTCTTTTAATTACAAGCTATATGAGCTAGCGTGTCACATGAGAAGAAAGATGTGTATAGAGGACGATCACCGAAACATAACTAATGTATATTCGAATTGCCTCGTCCGCCCTGGGAGTAGGCACTCTCATTCTCGCATATGCTATGTATTTCGAAGGCCGCACAAGCTCGCCGCATCAATGTATTCACGCGAATGAAAGTGCGAAGGGGCGCGGCAATTTGAAGTCTCATATAATTTTCCCCATGATCGCACTCGTTAAAGTGTAATGATAAAAAATTTCCTTAATGATCCCACCTGTCGTTGAGAGACAGCGATAGGCTCCTTGAAAATGAGCCACTGCACACATGTCTGATAGAGACCGGTCGTGAGCGAGCCGGTATAGGCGAAGTAGTCTGTATTATCTGTACAAAAAAAAAGATTTCTAATCCTAATTTGCATATCTCAATCGAACACTAAATAAGTCTATAACACAATATAGTAATCAAAAGTAATGCTGCGAAAACAAAACTGAGAAAATAAATAGTAACTAGGAAAGAGCGTGGCAGGATCGAGATGCATAATATCTCCATGCTCTATTTCTCCGTGGTCACTCTGCGTCGCGAGGAATTCCTCTGTCGCTCGGACGATCGGCTCAAAGTTCGGGTTGTCCTCGCCGTCGATCTAAAATGATGGAATAATGAACCGGGAACTATAAGACATATATGGTAGACCGTAAAATAGGAGAACATGGATAGGGGAGTAGAATATCGTCAAATTTCATTTTATAACGTGTTTTTTTTCCAAAATAAACCTTGATGAGCACGCCAATAACAGAGATTCCGCCCTCCTTGCCGACTGCATTCTCGAACGTGCCATAGTCTTCATCGTAGTGGACAAAGTGAATCTGCGTATTCCGTAACAAAAATTTGAATTATTTAGATGAACGAATAATAAACGTTTTACACATTTGTTCCCTCCCCATTCTCTTCTTCTTCTATTTCTCACCATAAGCACTCTCCTCCACATTCTGTTCCACCTATCCGGGTTATCTCCCTCACTCTCCTCGTCTCTCTCGCTCTCTCCCCTATGACCTCTCATTCACTCCCATCTTCCCTCATACACACTCTCCTCATTTGCGTGAGGCACACAGATACAGACCTTTCTCTCTTCCTCTCCCTTCCTCTCTCTCTCTCTCTCTCTCTCTCTCTCACACACACACACACACACACACACACACACACACACACACACACTGACACACTGCTTCTCTCTCTCCGCTGACCTCCCCGTTGAATGCAGCCCCGTTAATGTGATGCTCGCTCCCGAGTTGATTTGTCGGCGATCCCCAGTGCATGTGGAACTGGAACAGATGCTCGGGCCCATCGAGATTCGATGCCGTGTAGTCTAGCAAAAGGAAAAAAAACAGATAAATTAATGTCACCGCTAAGTTTAAAAAAAGCTTTATTTGTCGCGTCAACAAGAATACGTAATACTCAAGAACTTTTCATCATATTCCATTTTTCGCCATTTTCTAAAGAGTCCGCAGCAGAAGAGGGAGCTAGCTGCTAACTAACAAGGTCTGGCAGTTGGCCTGGTGTACGCAGTGAAGCCGTGCGCAGTGTCCTCAACAAGTGGCATCATCATTATGATTTAAGAATAGCACTATAGACAACAGGTGTTTGTTAGGCCCATTTCCAGGTCGCGCTAGATCCATTTCTCCCGATGGAGAGCCAGACTAGGCTGACAATGAGAGGCTGACAAAGTGAACATGGTCCATGATGTCAGGCCCGTAGTGCACTTCGAAGAGCGATGCATCGTAGTCCTCTGTGTGGTTCGCCTCGGCCGAAATGATATTTATCGGACTCTCTTCCGTATCCGAGAAGTCTACAAAGGCACATGTCTGCGCTAGTACAAAATTGCAAGTGAACACAAAGAACAATGCATCATAGGGGGTTTAAGGGAAAATAAATTATCTAACAATTTTTGCCAAGGAAATACTGGACTGGTCCACTGAGTTAAATATTTTTTATTAAAAAAACATCAGAATCATTCGTACGTCCAAAGCAGAGCGCTCTGCGCACGGACACAAGCTCGCCGTTCGGTCTTCGATATCGATAGACGCCGCCACTAGCGCATTCGAGCGGGCTGTTCAAAGATGGCCGGAAATTCTTGAGAATTTTGAAAACTTAAAAAAAAAGATATAAAAATAATCCGTGCGGAAAGGAACGACATTAAAGAAATACAGTTTAAAAAGTTTAAACTTCGCACCCTAGCTCGCCTTCAGGCACGTCGACAAAGTGATTCTCGATGGTGACCAGGCGAACGCGTGGCGTGTCCACTTGTGCGCACGTAACCGTTGCCAGAAGGCACGCAGATGTTTGTGTATAGGTGATCTACAAAGGCAAGTACTTTTCAAATTATCTACAAACGTAAGTATTTTTCAAAGTAGTTAACTTCAATGTTATATATTTCAATGTAGCCGTTTCAACGCAAAAGTAAGATTGTTCGAGTTATCTCATTGCAATAGTATTTTCACGCGCAAAGTCGTTGTATAATGGCATCTGGAAAGAAGAAAACCAAAAAGCTTGCGTCGGCCGGGAATCAAACCCGGGCCGCCCGCGTGGCAGGCGAGCATTCTACCACTGAACCACCGACGCTTGCGTATTGTTTCCCTGTCCACGCTTAAGGGAGGAAAGCGATAACAGCCGCGAAAAAGTGAAAGCGATCTTTCAACGACACGGCCAAAAAACCCAAAAGATTTGTCATCCGCAGGATTCGAACCTGCGCCCTCCGAAGAGGACTGCGACCTGAACGCAGCGCCTTAGACCGCTCGGCCAGAATGACACAGATACGATGCAGCCAATCTTTCTTATGAAGCTAGCAGATATGTTTCGTTGTTAGTTTGAGAATGCCTATATGTATGTATGTACGTACATTCGTGTCGACACACTGAATACACGAACGGCGTACGTCACATCTCGGATGCATGTCCCGTTGCATCAGCGTACGCGTACACGTCCCGCATGCTGTTAAAAAATATTCATTAATTAATTAAAAATTAACTTTAAAAAAAATTAAAAGAATTTCTTTTTTAATAATTGAGATTTATTCTGCATAAATGTACTGATATCTTAACAGTAAGTAACAACAATTAAAACACAAAAAATAATAATAATAACAAAACATACTTCCATAAACGCCTGTCTGGAGGCAGGCGTACGCGCAGCATAGTACGTGCAGTAACAGTGCGAGCTGCCAAGCGGGCAGGAGCGAGAAGAAGATGGAGGTTGTCATGGCTCAAGCCAACGAGTACTTCCCAGAATGCTTCCCTATCGTGAGAGTCGGGAGCCGAGAGCAAGTAAGAGAGAGACGACCGATCTGCTGCTCTGGATGATTGTAAAAGGAAGGAAGAAGTAAAAGCGGAGGAACGGATTATTCAATGAGAACATCCAAATCTCTGGATCATTACTGCAATTTCTAAGGCCATAAAGTGGCATGTTCGATGAACGAAACAAAAATCCGAAATCCTCGCTTGTCAAGAGAGAAAACGAGAGCAATTCTTCCTGTTCCATCGACAAGAATCTAAAAGTATGGCTAAACGCCTCCCTTTATATGTGGAATGCAAGGATGGAGTACCTGTTATGAACTCGAAGAACCACACTTTGGACTCTGCCCTTTGTGATCTGATCCATACTTTGATATCTCCGGATATGAGAGGATGAAAAAGAGTCAGGATTCCTGCTTCCGGACTCATCCGCGGTCCACGGACATGGTGGGATTAGTACGAGTCTGGACTAAGCGATTCTCTACAGCACAACATACACACATACTTAAGAATGCTTTTTACCGTCTTTGTCATGGATTTGCCTGGAAGAAGATATGTAGTGTCCGCGTTTGTCCGCTCTCATTAGTTGCGCATGTCCTTTATCAAGAAAAAAAGGTGTTCGTTAAAGAGTCTAATTCGAGTTTCGCAAGAATAGTGAAAAGTTTTTAAGGCAAAAAATATATGGATCATAAAAACAAATCGGGAAGGCAAATCCTGAAGGCCTTTTCAACAGATCTGCTTCTCTCCTTGCAACCGAGACATCCACTGGAGTCTTCTTCTTCTCGTTCATTGTTTTCTTCCTCTCGCCAAGCACGCGCACTTGAGCAACTTGAGCAATATGGCCGATTGTTGGAGGAGCACGGATAAAAAGAACACTTCTGGCCTCCTGCAATTTTTGGTTTTCTTTTATGGTTAGAATTCTACACCTCTACTTTTGTCTTTTGTCTCGCAGTTCACCGGTCATTTAATCCGTTTCATTCGCACTTTTTTCCCCAAATTCTCTCTCTCTATTTCGTTCACTCACTGTTTTCTTACTTTGACACTAATCGTGAGTGCTCATTTGATTTTTTCTCCTTCTCACGTTCCCTACTCTTTCTTTCTGTCTCTCTCGTTCTCTCTCTCCCTCATTCTCTCTCTCTCAAGATCTCTCTCTCAATCTCTCTCTCTCCTTCTCTCTCTCTCTTTCTTTCTCTCTCTCTCTCTCTCTCTCTCTCTCTCTCTATCGTACTCTAATTTGTATATCACTCTGCGTACCCTCGTTCTTTCTTCCCCCCTTCTCTAATGTCCATTGGCTACTTCCACACTTCACTCACTCATTCTGTGTTGAGGGAAACTAAGTGACCGGGTGGACGCGCGACCAATTTCGGACGCCGTCCCACGTCTTTTGTTTGAACACGGCAAGCAGTTGGTGAAAGAGAGAGAGAGAGAGAGAGAGAGAGAGATAGAGAGAAAGGCTACGTGATGCGAGAGAGAGAGAGAGTGTGGCAGTAGAGGAGAGGCGAGAGTGGAAGAGGGAAAGGCGATCTCTCTTCTCAGAGCCTAAGATAGCAGTGAGATCGAGAGTAGGTGATGGGAGTTGTACGTATAGGCCTGGGAAAGGCTGTTTGTTGTAGTAGGTTTGGAGGGGAGAAGAGAGCAGAAAGAAAGAGTCAGATTCTAGAATGGAATGGTCAATGGGAAGGTGTGAGGAAGAGTGTGGGAGCAAGTGAGAGAGAGTGAGAGAGAGAGAGAGAACGAGAAAGAGAGAGAGAGAACGAGAAAGAGAGAGAGAGAGGTAGAAATTGAGGGAGTGAAGGGAAGAAAGAGAGAGAGAGAGAGAGAAGCAGAGGTAAGCAGACGCACCGGCCCCTCAGCTGAGTGTTTGTGAGAGGGGGGAGAAAGCACAGAGAGGGAGAGGGAAGGTGCGCATTAGGCTTAGGCTGCTTCCTTCGGCCAGAAGAGAGGGAGGAAAGTGTGAGTGTGAGGGTGATCTTAGCCTCAGCCTCAGGCTCTTTCTCTTTCTCTGTCTGTCTCTCTCTTTCTCTCTCTCTGTCTCTCTCGCACACGTTGTTCCAAGGCATTATTGAAAGGGGGTGCGAAGCTGGTCACCTCTCTCTCTCTTTTCACAGGAACCTCTTTTTGTATATGCCGCGCCACCCACACGCATGGCTCAATAATTCCGAGACCGATCCCATCGCGTTCTAATTGCGTGTGTTTCTTGCATGCCTCCAAACACTAAAGACAAGCTTCGCGTGTCTGAAAGGCGAGAAGGGGAAGGCGAGCTTCTCCTTCTTATTTCATTCCCATTCATTCACCGTCTCTCTCTCTCTCTCGTCATCTTTCTCTCTCTCTCTCTATCTCTTCTACTGTCATCATCTTTTCTCTCTCTTCCCCTCTCATTCTCTCTCTGTCTCTCTCTCTCTCTTTTTCTTTCTCTTTCTCTCTCTCCCTTTCACCATCGTCATCTTTTTGCTCTCCTCTTCCGTGTTGCATTTCGCAAACGGCCGATTACGGACGCTCTAATATTCTCGTTCCTTTTGTTTGTCTGAATTATTTCTGGAAATGGGATTCTTGTGGGATTTGCATTTCCTCTCGTCGATCCATCAACCATTTTTTGTCCTAGGATCCGTTTCTTTTTTTCTTCCTAACCTTTTCGTGCCTGTTTGTTGCTATTTTATCTAAGCCATTTATTATTATTTTAAAATAATAAATATATGTAAACTGGATAGCATCTATGAATATATACGTATATCACTTGATATTTAGGAAGCCAGAGAGAGCGAGTGAGAGAAATAGAGAGAGCAAGAGAGAGAGAGCAAGAGAAAGAGAGAGTGAGAGAAAGAGAGAGAAAGAGAGAGAGAAAGAGAGAGAGAGAGAGAGAGAGAGAGAGCGAGAGATGAAACAGCCGTACTATCGCGAGTCGCCGGTGCCGTCGTTCTCGATGACGATGACTCCGCCGGTGGCTGCTCCGATCGCACTCGCGCTGTACGCGAGGTCGTGGAAGTGCATCGTGGCCGCGTGGCTAATCGCCGTCATTGGAACAGGTAGAAAAAAGAAGTGAGGCTTCGCTATATATTTCACCTCCTTTAACTTAATTAATTAATAATTTTAAAATTCTTTTTAAAATTGGCTGTTCCTTGCAATCTCTCTGTTTCTTTCTCTCTCTCTCTCTCTCTCTCTCTCTCTCTATTTTTTTTCATCTCTCTCTCACGTTCTATCTCTACCTCTACCTCTCTCCTAATCTCTTCTCTCTCTCACTCTCTTCTCTCTCTCTCTCTCTCTCTTCAGCAATTCTTCAATGCGTCGTGCTGCTGCATCCATCGTGGCTGGCCGCGCCCTCGGACACGGCCTACTTTGGCCTCTACGACTTTTGTCCCGAATCGCCATGCGACTGGGCGCCGTGGCAGGCATGTGCAGCTATTTTGTGCAGTATTATTTTTTTAGGCTTATATTTATTCCTAGTTTTATTCCAAATAACGCTAGGCATTATCTACTTTAATATTAGTTGTAATTGTGACTTTTTTTAAATAAATAAATATAAAAAATGCGAGAGATAGTGGAAATCCATGCCAGATACGCCCAATCTCGAGCGAATTCGAGATGAGCGCACTCTTCGTGCTAACAGCAACCGTCTTCTCGCTCCTCAGCGTCTTCTCTGTCCTGGTTGGAATGAGCCTCTTTTCCCTTTTTCCCTTATTCTTCTTCTTCTTGTTTTTTTTTCTTATAGCTTTATTGAGATACATACTTACATTGTTCTGATGTTTCCGTTTCATTCAAAAGACTAAATCCATAACTATCAGCTATTGTTACAAAATCCATAACTACCAGCTATTGTTACAGCTGCTCATGGTGCTGCATGATCGACACATGTTCAAGTTCAGCTCGTGGTTTCACATCTGCAGTTGTTAGCAACATACTTATTTCTTAATATGATCGTACAGTATTTATTTCTTTAAATATTACCATATCTTTATCGTAATTCCATTTTCGCCTACTTTGTTTACTTCCTTTTTGCATCTAATGTATGTCATGATTAGTGTAATAATACATTTGTTTTCCTCGAAGGGATCTGCCAATCGGGCGGCATGCTCATTCTACCGTTCGCATGGCGGAATCGCATTATGCGCGATGTCTGCGAGTCGAGCTCCTTTGACGTTTGTCGCATTCACAATTTGTTTCTTCTTTAAACCTTTTTTTAAACTTCATTTTAATGCAAATATTCAAGACCATCTTTGCCATTCAATGCCATTTATGCACCATGAAGAAATATTATGTTATGTAAATTTCGCACAAATTGGGCATAAATAACAGTGCTTTTTCGTCTGACAGCAAATTTTAAATTCGCGCCTTTTTCCCTGACGGAAGGAGTTCGAGAGAGCATGAATGAATGATTCAGAGAAACGCGCGACTACAACAATTACCAGGAGAATTCCCAAACGGAGACTGCTTTAATCTCTCATCGTCTCTCGCCTTTCCAGCTCGGCGCGTGCCACATGCGCTGGCCGTTCGTGCTGGCCGGCCTGCTCGCGCTCGATCATCTCTCGCTCGCGCTCCTTGGCTTCGCGCTCTCCGCCCGACGTCCGCCCACTTCGCCGCCTTCCTCCTCCAAGCAGATGCTCATGCCATACGAATACGGTAAGGCACTCTTTTGAGCTACTTTTTCTCTCTTTCTCCCATTTCCTCTCGCCCACTTACATTAGACTCCATTCGTTTACCCACAGACGACTATTTTCGGGCATGATTCGTAAAAGTACTGCAGTGCACAAGAGTGGCCTTGAGGGCCCCCTTGAAAAGCGTCCCCAAATAGCCATATGCTGATGGTCAATTGGCTCTGTTGTTCGGTGACTCGAGAGGTGTTTGTAAGTCAATAAGGTGGCCTCCCTGATTCCAGTCCATCATCTACCGCTCAACCTGCCGCCGCCGCCAGAAATCTACTTCTCGAGAGGATCGATGAAGCTCTAGTAGAAGCCGGGAGCCACCAACTCACAGACACACACTCCCGACAGTTGTTGTACTCTTCTCTCTCTTGAGAGCAGAAGAACCATATGAGAGCTACTGTGAAATTGTTTGCTCATTGTTTGTAAATATTGTGATCAATGCATGAACTCGAAAAAAAAAAGAAAGAAGAAATGGACCAGGATATTTGGTCAATTGAATAATTACTGCAAAGAAAATGACGACAAAATGCAAATGCGCCAATTACCTCATGACGTAAGCACGATTTCTGAGCAAACGCGAGGCTGAATGTAAACTAATGGCTCTCGGGGAAAGACTTGCACAGTCACACAAACAACACCTGCCTCATTTCCGTTTGCGTGGAACATTACAACACACTTTCTCTCTCGCGGATTCGTGTCCCTCTCAGGGGGGTTGGAGGTCACATCTCGCGTATTCCTGTCTCCGACTTTGCATCCTTCTTTCTTCTCCATCACACTCTTCTCCTCTCGTTATGCATGTGTGTGTAGCGCTCCTCTCTCATTGTCATCTTCTCGTTTCATTCATTCATTCGTTCGTTTTATTGCACCGCGCCTTAGGAAGCGGTGGCAGCTCTCTCTCTCTCTCTCGGGAGACACTTACATAGTGCCAGAGCACCAGAGTTAGCTTTCTCACTTTTTAGTCATATTTCATTTGTTGCCACCGCAGGCAATGCCGGCGGCGGGCGCAAACCCTCAACAGATATAGACATGTAGTAACATGCAGGATGACGTAACACAGAAGAGACCACGCAAGGGTATTGGATTGGACTCAACTTATTCTGACTTTCTCGACAAAAGAACATATATATATACAGACTCTGCTCACTACGATCCAACACAACACAGAACACACACTAGCGTGCACGGACTACTCTGCTCTAACAACAAAAAGGAGGGAATCATGGAGTGTGAAAGAGGTTGCATCATCACAATTATTTTCAAATAATAGTGTGCCTGAGAGTAGTGGCGTCATACATAACTTAGGCTTAGCATCAAATTTGATATGTTTCTTATGCGTGGTGCAGATAGATATAGATTCCCGTGTGCGAGTTGAAAGACTTATTGGTTAGCCGTCAGAGGACCGCGACGCGTCCACATCGCGACCGCGACGCGACCCGCAGCGCGACCGCGTTCGCGCCCATCTTAGAGAACACGCGAGAAGCGGAAGTTGGGCGTGCGCTTCTGATAGCCACCCTTGTCGCCTGAGGGGCCCTCTTCCGAGACGTCTTCATAGCCTTCATCAGTGCCGCCGACGTTGGGAACTGCAGCAGGCGCCGAGTTCTCATAGGAAGATCCACCAGAAGGAGCGGGCGCCGAGATGGGCGCAGACTCGGGCACATAGGGCGCGATGGCTGGTGCTGGCGCCGCCGGAGGAGGAGAGTAGGACTGAGCGGGCGCGGGCGCGGGAGGAGGCGGAGGAGGAGGAGCAGCCGGTGCTGGCACGGGAGCAGGCGCGAGCTCAGGCGGCGGAGAGTACGAGGACGGGCCGGACTCGGGCGCTGAATGTAAGTAAGCACATGACAATGTTCCATTTTTGACTTGCGTTGACTATTTAAAAAGAAAGAAAGACCAAAGCGTTGTTTTTTTCAGAAATAATGAGAAACTTGTTTATTGAAGAAGAAAAAAAACATCCAGTATACCTTCTTCTTCAGAGTACTCGGACTCGCTGCTGAATTGCGAGACGGGCGCGGGCGCGGGAGCGGGCTCGGGGGTGCCGTACTCGGCGGGCACGGGAGCGGGAGGAGGAGGAGGAGGAGGAGGAGGAGGAGGGGGAGGAGCTGAGGGCGGAGGAGAGTAGGACTGTTCGGGAGCAGAGGGCGCGGGAGGAGGAGGAGGAGGAGGAGGAGCAGCGGGCGGAGGAGAGTATGACTGCTCGGGAGCAGCGGGGGGAGGAGGAGGCGGCGGGGGAGGAGAGTACGACTGTTCGGGAGCAGAGGGCGGAGGAGGAGGGGGAGACGACGAGCCACCATACGAGTCCACGGATGCGGGAGCGGGAGCGGGCGCGGGAGCGGGGGCGGGCGCCAGCTCTTCCGAGCCATAGTTGTCGCCGCCGCTTAGCTGCTCAGCCGAAGCGCTCTCAGAGTATGACGAGGCACTCGGGTTCACAAAGGTCGCGGCGTCCGGTTGGTAGGTCGGCGCGGGGCCAGAGGGCGCGGGAGCCTGCTCGGGCGCGGGCGCATATTCACCGCCACCGCCAGAAGGAGCGGGAGCGGGGCCGGGGGCTGGGGAGTAGTCAACGGACGGAGCCGCCGGTACTGGACCCGGAGCGTAGTTACTGCCGCCACCGGATGGCGATGGCAGCGGGCCTGGCGCAGGCTCGAATCCTCCACCACCTCCGCTGCTAGCGTACTCGCCGCCAGCGGCAGCGGGCGCTACTTGAATGGGACCGGCGGGAATTGGCGCGCCAACTGGCGCAGGACCGTAGCTGCTGCCGCCGCCAGAGGGACCAGGCGCGGGACCGTAACCGCCGCCGCCGCCGCCAGAGGGACCGGGCGCGGGACCGTAGCCGCCGCCGCCGCCTGAGGGCGCGGGACCCTGTCCCGATGGTAGCTGGCCGTAGTTGCCACCCTGAGAGGTCTGCGCGAAGCCGCCGCCCTGCACGCCAGCCGGAGCGAGGTATGAGTCGCCGATCGGGCCAGAAGAGACGCCGGCCGAAGGACCGGCGAAGCCGCCCGAGGGACCACCTCCGAAGCCGCCCGAGGGACCGCCGCCGAAGCCGCCAGAGGGGCCACCTCCGAAGCCACCAGAGGGGCCACCTCCGAAGCCACCGGAGGGACCGCCGATGGCTGGCGATGCGTACGAGCCACCGGCGCCGATGCCAGGTGCCGGGCCGCCGTAGCTGCCGCCAAACGACGCGGGAGGAGGACCGGGCGCGGGCAGAGGCCCTGGACCGCCGATCGGAGCTGTCGCGTAGCTGAAAATGAAAGCAATATAGGTGTGAAACCTCTGATTTGCATTAAAGAAAAGAAAGCATTTTTTAAACAAGAAAACATTATTTTAGTGTCAGGACACAAACTCTTCAATCATTTAACGATCATTTCACGAATTTGTAATCAGCTATTCTTGTTCGATTACAGCATTGCGGTGGCAAGCTTATGTACTTCATTCGATTGGTAATAGTGGTCACTTTGCACTCTTTACAGGTAGGTTCTGATTGGCTTTCATCAAGGTAATCTCCATTTGATCATTGATGACAGAGGCCATATAAAGGAAGGGGGGGGGATTGATATGGGGAGGACGACTGCTGGCACACCTATCACTTACACACAAGCCATCTCCCTCTCCTTGGCATCCGGACCAATTTGAAGGACACGTCCAATTTAACTGGAGAAGAAGCTCGCTTGTCATCTCTGTCCCCTGAGTTGGAATGCGCTGCCTGCTACATCATGGTTGTAAAGGATGAGCGCCTTAGGCGGGCAGAGAGAGAGAGAGAGAGAGAGAGAGAGAGAGAGAAAGTGAGATGGAGAGAGAAGAGAGAGAGAGAGACTGAGAGAAATTATGAAAACCAGATAGAGAGAGAGAGTGGAGCGCGGAACGACAAGAGAGGAGTGTGTCTTGTGAGAGAAGAATAAAAAAAGCGTAAGCCAAAAGGAGGAGAGACAGGGCAAGGGGGGCGAAAATGAAGGGCGAACCAGCCTACGGCACATACATACGTTATGACCTTGCGTAGAAGTCAACAAACGAGGAGGAGGAGGAGGATCAAGGCGGAAGATCTAAGCAGATCTAATAGAACGGGAGACTATGCCATGCGTGACAACAGCTTCAAAGGGGAGAAGGGCATTTCAACACGATGAATACCGTCAGATTAGAGATTAATATAAGCGGCTTGAAAGTATGACAGATTTCGTTGAGTCGGCAACATTATAGCCAATATATCTATGTAGTGGGAAAGAAAAATTCAGAGGAATTTTTCAAAAAAAAATATAGCGTTTATTACTCATTAAGGTAACGATTAATCGCAGCTCATCGTTTAGTCGCGCGCTAGTAAACATTTGCATTTTCTTACATCTCTATCCTTCTTCTTGCCACTGGTAAGAAAACAAGAACTTTGTTTTGAAAACTCTCGTCTAATACTAATATCTTCTACTAATAAAATATTGTTGAAAAAAAATTTTTTAAATAAAAAATATTTAAAAGAAGAAAAAACGAGTCACTGACCCTCCGCCGCCGCCAATGGGTCCACCAATCGGGCCTCCAATCGGTCCGCCGCCACCGATGGGGCCACCGCCGTAGCCGCCACCGATGGGGCCGCCACCGAATCCTCCGCCGCCACCGCAAGGACTGCCGCCACCGCACGACGGGCCGATGGGAGGGCCACCGCACGGCGGCACCGATGGACCGCACGCGGCGCCAGACGAGCAGCAGCCGCCTCCGCCGCCGCCGCCCAAGCCGCCAATGCACGCGAGCGCTGGCGAGCCGAGTAACAAGACTGTCAATAACGTCTGCAAGCGACATGGAACATTACTGTTTTTTTTATATTCAATAGCATATGCATATGTATTTACAAAAAACATAATTTTTTTAATATATAAAGAGTGTATTTAAAAATTATTTTTTAAATAATACCTAATCGATAAATATGGTCATAAAAAGATCTTAAAATAAAAGTAAAGTGATAATATAAAAAAATAAGTTATATCGTAGTGAACCTATGAGGAGAAGAGTTAAGAAAAAGCGTTGAATTATTAATACACGTATTATTCTCATAATTATTTAAGGGTTTTCTGTCTTAATGGTAATTTCCTTTCTTTCTATAATTATGATGAAATCGTCACGGACCTTCATGTCGTCGTCGTCAGCCGTGTGTGTAGCTGGCGAGTGTGCGCAGGAGTGCTTTTCCGGAAAAGGTTTTAAGCGCAGACAGGGGGCGGTGCAGGGTCACCCGCGGCAGAGACGGCCATGGCACGCATGGTAGATGGGGAGAGAGAGAGTAGAAGAGAGCGAGAGAGAGAGAGAGTAGAAGAGAGAAAGAGAGAGAGGAGAGAGAGTGGAGAAGAGAGTTACAGAAAGAGAAAGAGAGGGAGAGAGTAGAAGAGAGCGAGAAAGAGAGAGAGTGAGTGAAGAAGAGAGTTACAGATGGGCAGGAAGACGTGGAGGAGGAGTAGAGGTAAAGAGAAACAGAACCGGTGAGACAGAGCGAGTCAAAAACAGTGAAATTAGATAGAAAGTGAGGGAGGTGAGAAATGGAGGGCAGAAAGAGAAAGTGGAGCGGTGAGGTTTCACTTTCGACTCCCTCACTCGCTCTCTCTCTCTCTCACTCTCTCTCTCTCTTTCATATTTATATCTCTCTACCTCTCGCTCTCTCAGTATCGTGTTGGCCACTAGCGTTTTCCTACGCTTTCAGCCTAAATCATTCTCTCTTCCCTTTTACTCTCACCCTCTCCATCTGCAGATTTCTCCTGGCAAAACTAATGATTTCATGAGCGCCATTTTCAGCTATTTCCTGTCGTTCCTCTCCTTCCCCGCTCTCTCTCTCTCTCTCTCTCTCTGTTCCATTTCTTTTCACTCTCTTTCTCTCTCGCTCTCTCTCATTCTCTGTCTCGTCCCTCTGTCTACGTTCTCACTTCTTTGTGAATACCCCATTTCACCGTTCATCTCTACACTTCTCATTGTGTGTGAACAGCCAAGCGTGAACTTGCACGCAAAGTGACTATTTATTATGAGCATGAAGGGCCGAACGAATCTCTGCTCTGCGAGGTCGTTAGAAAGATGATATGGCTAAATTAAAGGAGTCAAAAACCCTATTTTTAATTCGCGCCTATTTGTGTGACATAATTCCGAGAGAGCATTCTGATATAAGAGAAACGAATGGTCTGGAAAATTTCAAAAAAAAAAAGAATTATGGTCACACAATTTAAGAAGGTTGAAAAGGGCATCTTCACAGTTTCCCTTCGGGATTCAATCATCCCCTGTTGCTGAAAAAACACCCGACTCCGTAATAGGAACATCAATTAGCAGCCAGCAATTGACCTCAAAATCTTTGGTCATGGAGCTTTATCCTTAAAGGTCTGTCAGCATACTTTATCACTCCCACTTATTGTAAAGATATCAGCAAATATTTCTTTTCTTTCTATTTTTTTCAGTTAAAGCTTAAATTGTGGCAAACTGTTAAAGAATGACGTCATTATATAATATGACATGCTTACATTGTCTGTGTGCAATTGCATGGTCAGTACCTTAAAGATAGCAATCGCTGTGGATAGATGTATTTGCCCTTGGCTATTCCTGCACTTTTCCCTTTCTGTCTCCTTTTACTTTCCTCTCGTTCTCTCTCTCTCTCCTTCTTTCTCTTTCTCCTACTCTCTTTCTCTCTCTTCTCACTTTCATTTCGCCCTCTTACTACTCGATCTCTTCTCTCGTTCCATTGTCGGCCTTTTTGCCATTCTTTTCGATTTTCCAGCCATCGCCCTTTCACCTTCGAATGCAACGCGTGAAAAGAGATTGTAAGAAAGTGAGGGATTCTCGCGAATGACGATTCGTAGGACTTTTCGAAAAAATTTCTCTTTTTTTGTCAAATAACCCTTCATAAATCAGCGAACAAATGAAACGATATGAAATTAAGAAGTTTTTTTAAACTTATTATTATAGGATAGTCTCATGTCGAGGTTTAATTACGTAGGTTCTGGAATAGCCTCTGGCATTCTGTTATCATACCATCATCACACGCTTGCTGGAAATATCTGGCTGGTTGCTGGATGAACAATCACGGACATATCTGACTGGGAAAGTCTTTTATTCCACTCAAGATTGCAAAGGTGTCGAACACCAACGCGATTAATAATAATGCTTGGTGAAAATAAAAGTAAAATAAATATAAATAAATAAATAAATAAATAGCTTATTAGAATGCAAAACACGATGGCGCGGCCAGCCATCGCTTTTCCGCAGAGAGATTGAGCGTCAAATGTAAAAAAAATATGCCTGCATGACATGCAAACCGTCTCGGAAATATCAACAACAATAGAAAGAACACTCTATCGACAGTATCTCACTGGCTAATTGTAAGCTACATTTTCCTAATACTAGGCGCAACGTAACGTAATATCAATAGTATGCTATGGAACCAAATTGTTACGAATCGAGAGTACCCTGAAGAGAGACTTTCGCTATTCGAATCTTCTATAAGCTGAAACACTACAACTGCCGCAGGCGCCGCTGTTGCGAAACGGAGGATCTTATCTGCAAATAGATTTTACATTATAAAATAAAGGGTTCAAAGCTCAACTGGTATAAGTTGCGAGTCATTTTTTTTTTTTGAAAAAACCGCATTTCATATCAAAGCGCTTTTAGAGAAGGCCTGCAACTGGCAAAAGATGAGGGATGTTAAGCGGCCCAAAATGGGCTAATTGTTCCAGTTTGACATGAACTTCATTGTTCCGGTCGATTTCATTCTCATCAGGTCCAAAGAGAGCATTTCTGATAAAATCTGTGGAACGGCACACCCTTCCCAATGCCGTCATCCTCGTGTGAGGCAGCCGATAATTCGATTGAAACAGAGCAGAAATGAAACCTTGCCAGACTACAGCCACATGAAGCATGAAATGGAGAGAAAAGCTAATATTCATCGAATTACTCTCAAGACCTTCATGTTGATTACTTTTTCTTGGCATAAACAAGTCATGGCGGCGCTTATAAATTTAGAAGAAAACATAATTTTTCTTATTATTATTTTTAAAATATTTTCTCAAGGGGACCAAAAGTCAATCTTGAAGTGGCGCCTTACTCTTAATAGAGAGAGAGAGAGAACATGCGATTTACATAGACGCGACTACAATGATTAGGAAAACTCAAATAGATTGCAGTTGGGTTTCGTGCACCTTTACGCATATTTGCCTCAACGTCCGTACCATACTCATTTTTTTAAATATATTTTCTAAAGTATGCTATGTTATGCTCGATATTCCTCGCTCCCCCAAATGCTCGCTCACAGAGTGCGCAGTTGTCTGTTGTTGAATGCCCTGCTCCTTCTCACCGCGCGCAGCACGGCGGCGGCAGCAGCGCCCGGGCTGTCGTAGTCGACGAGGCCGCCCTGCGACAGCTCCTCTTCGGGCGCGGACGTCGAGGCGCTCTCGATCGACGTCGCGTCCACCGAGGCGTCACTTGATGCCGTGTCGGCTGAGCCCACCTGATATGATCATGATGGATTTTGGAACAAGCCGATAACTCTATTTTGAATTCGCGCCATTTCACCCGATTTTGACAAAAATTCTACCAAGCGTTGTTTCTATAAAAGGTGCGAAACCAATTCGCACTTGAATCGCGCTTTTTTTGTCTGAAAAAAAGTTATATGCGATTGCGAGAAACGGTAAGCAAAATTGAAATAAATCACGGTCGAGTTTCCTGCTCCTTTAATTGAATTTAGCTGTTATATATATTGTGAGATGAAAGCGCAAGAAAATTCATGCAAATGCTTACTTGAGCATTCGCGTTGAAATCGTGGATGTCATCGCCGCCGGCAACGCTGCTTGGCGCCTCGTCCGAATAGTGACTGGCACCACCACCGCCTCCGGCGGCACCGTTAGCCTGACTGCCCTGACCGGCGCCTCCAGTCGCTCCAGAATCAGTCGAGAATCCGGCCGGCACCACCTCGCGACCACTGTCCAGATCGCTTTCGACTTGCGAGACAAGCGGCACGGCGAGTTCGCCATTTCCACCGCCACCTCGCTGTCGGGCACTCTCATCTCTCGCATACGAATCACTACCGGCTCCTCCTCCAACTCCGCCAGCTCCTTCTCCAACTCCGCCAGTTCCATCTCCTATGCTGACACTGCCAAATCCGGAACTTGCGCCTGCGCCCGAGCCAGAAGCACTGCCAAGACCACCAGCGACCTCAGGAACAGCAGCACTAGCGCCTCCGCCAGGAGAAGCTGCTCCAGATTCGCCACTCTCCGCCGCATCCTCAGCTGAGACACTGCCGCTTTCACCGCTGCCAGCAGAGCCGCCAGCAGCTCCCAGCTGAACTCCGCCGAAACCTCCGCCATTTCCGGATGATCCCACGTCAACTGAACTCGTCGAACTATAGCCAGCAGAGCCAGCGTCAATATCGGTCCCACTAAACCCAGAAGAGGAGCCTGAACCGCCTGATGATTCAGAACCAGCAGCGCCCGATGATTGACCAGTTGAGCCTCCAAATCCTGAAGGACCTGATCCAGAGGTGGCGAATTCTGGAGTTCCTCCGCTAGGCGTAGCGAAATCGGTGGAGCCTCCACTTGATCCCGTGAATGCGCCAGATCCACTGCTCGAGCTTGCAGATCCGGTAGAACCGATGCTGGAGCTTCCACTGCTGGAGGATCCGCCGCCTGAGCTGCTTGAGAATCCTGCAGTGCCACCATTTCCTCCTGTAGAACTGCTACCGGTGGCCGATCCACCGGGTGCCGCTGCGTTGCCAACGAATCCTGATGTGCTTGCTCCACCTTGCTCTGCACTGCTTAATTCTTCACTTCCTGATGTGCTGCTGAAGTCGTCACCGTCTCCACCTGCTGCTCCCCCTCCGCCAACTTCTCCGGAAGGCACAGCAGGTGCCTGGCCACGATCACTGCTGAAGCCAATTCCCTCCGGTCCACCAGCGTGGCTTGAGAATCCGGAAGAGCCACCGCTGCTTCCTTCTGAAGGTCCTGTGGAAGCCCCGCCGAATCCAGCGCCTCCACTCGTACCAGACGCCGAGTCAATGTCGGTGATTGTCCCCGAGCCTCCGCCCGTCCTCCCGACGCTGTCTTCAAAGCCCCGTTGTGATGCGCCAAAGTCGTCGCCGTCCTGTGAAGAGAAGGTCGTTGAGCTTCCACCGTTGAATCCGCTGCTTTCGCCAAATCCACTGCCGCCATTTCCATTTCCACCGCCGCTTCCACTGCTTGCTCCTCCAGTTCCGCTGCCAAAACCATCACCGCCAAATCCGCTGCCTCCGCCATTCTGGTTGCCAGAAGTGGCGCTAAAGCCAGAAGAAGGCGTTGCCGAGTTTGAGCCTGGAATATAAAATTTTCATTTACTATTTTTAAAGCCAATTTAACTTTTTTTTTCTTCGCTGAACAGATAGTATCAAATCAGGCATGCTATAAGAGTAAAGAAAAAAAAATTGTGCTGAAAGCCAGCTCACTTTGGCCGTTAAATTCGGAGCCTCCACCGATCGGAGCAGGCGTCGAGTAGCCTGCAGTCGAGGAGGCAGCAGCAAAGCTACCATCGTCAATGTCTGCGCCGCTGACCGCGCCGCCGCCGCCGATTCCTGCGATACCGCCAATCTTCTCCAGCTCCCTTGCGAGCTCCTCGGGCGCAAAGCCATTCTCGGCCGCCTGTTGCAGGTGGGCGGGCAGCGGTTCGCCGTCGACAGACTCACTCGATTCGAACGATTCGCCGCTGAAGTCGTCTCCAGAAGAGCCTCCAGCGCCGCCGCCACTGCTTCCTCCTGCACCGCCGACAACATTGCTGCCACCGTTGCTACTAGTAGTGCTACTGATTGCAGCCGGTCCTGAAGCACCTCCGGCACCACTGGCTCCTCCGGCTCCTCCTCCTCCGACGTCTGTTGCTGCTTCGTCAAAGTCGTCTTCATCTGATTCACCAGATCCGGATCCGACACCTCCTCCTCCTCCGCTCGTTAAATTAACAGTGCCAAGGCCACTGCCACTGCTGCTTCCGCCGGCCGCTCCTCCGGGCTGCTGTCCGCTCGCGTACTGCGGCTGGCTCTTCTCTTCGGGGACGATCATGTGGATGGGCGCAGACGACGGCGGCGGAGGGATCGTGCTGACTTCAGGGCCGACGAACGACGATGGCGCGACCGGGATTTGCTGAGATGGCAAAGAAGGATGGACGACGATGCGGCCTGGTGGCGATGGCGGCGCCACGGAGACAAAGCCGGAAGGTCGATGCGGAGACGGAGCGATGTCGCCGTAGCCGCCATAACCTTGAGCTGAAGACGGCGCGCTTCCACCGTAGTTGCCATAACCACCGCCTTGCGAGTAAGACAGTCCTCCGCCTCCATAATTGCCGCCATACCCACCGCCCTGTGAGGAGGTTGCGCTTCCTCCGTAGCCTCCACTTGCGCCGCCGCCTTGCGGCGCAAAGCCTCCTCCTCCACCGACGCCACTTTGCGATGCAGCGCCTCCATTTCCGGCTTGAGACGAAAAGCCGCCGAAAGCTGGACCGCCACCACCGCCTGGGCCAATGCCTTGGCCGACGCTGCCAATTGCTTGTTGCGCGAAGCCGACACCGGGGCCGGAGGAGGCTGAAATAGTTGTTGTTATTTTTTTCCTCAAATTTAATTTGTTTTTTTCTCAAATTAAACTTGTTTTTCCGCGAATTAAACTTAAAAAATATAAAACATACTTCTAAGAGATAATCGAAAAGTAAAAGAAATAATTCTGACAAAAGCCATCGATGGACGCGCTGAAGCCGTTGTTGCCTTGCGCCACGCTGCTACTGCTCAGTACGCCAGCGCCCTGGCTGCCGTAGTGTGGATTGATGAAGTGGGCGCCGGCGCCACCGCCTCCTAGGCCACCGCCAGGCTGATTGGCCGCGAAGAAGCCGCCGCCAGAGGAGACTGGCGGAGCGGCAGCGTATCCGCCACCGCCCCCAACGCCGCCACCATAGCCTTGGTGAGGGAAGACTTGCTGCGGCGGCGCGAGAGGTGGAGCGGCGATCGCCGGTCCCGAACTCGGATACGCAGGTACGATGCCCGGCGCGGGACCGTAACTGCCGCCTCCACGAGCGCCATAACCGCCGCCGCCGCCGCCATACGCTGGTCCACCGGCAGCATAGGCGCCGGCGCTGCAAGCAGAAGAGATTAGTGACAGATTAGTGATACTCCGAATACATATCAGCATCATTGTTGTAGGGTGGAGGGCGGTTAAAGCTTCGGCGAAATATGCTTATTTTCAAAGAAATATCTCAGCGACTTTTCAAGCCCTCCCTTACATGATTTGCCTCAAAATGGCATCCTAAAATGACTTTCACGAGCGCGCCACACAATTCCTTGTCCGCCTTTTAACCGCCATCTCTTTATTTCACAACCACTATGGTCATTTCACCACCACCTCAATGGTCTCTACTAAGCCCTCCGCAGGCAATAACGATGACCGGATCCCGGACTGAAAAGTACGAGTGAGTGAGAGGGCCAAGTTGATGAGGGCACAGGTTCACTCTCTGGACCCGTATATGAGTGTGAAGACACGACCGATTAATCTAATGTAAGCCAATTAGCGCTCACTAGGTCAGATTATCAGAATATATATCGCTCCGGTTATATGCCTGTCTTCCTCGCAACTTTCGCTTTCAGACAAGGCGTTTTATGCCTTCTGCCCAAATTTCTCTCCTCTCTCTCTCGTTCTCTATCTCGCTCTCTCTCGTTTTCTCTCTCTCTCGCTATCTTTCTCACGCTATCTCTCGTTCTCTCTCTCATTTATATCCAATTGCTGCATTGCACCTGTACATGATCACGGCATTGCCTGTCATCTCTCTATATGGAAAAAAAGGTTGGCGGAAAGGGAAACACCATGCTACCTCAGGGATATCTCTCAGTCACTCTTTCGCCCTCTTCTCTCGTTCTCTCTTTCTTTCTCTCTCTCTCTTCTACTTCTTCTCTCTTTCATTCTCTCTCTGTATATCTCTCTCTGTATCCCTCACTCTTTTTTCTCTTTCTCTCTCTCTCTTTCCCTCTCTTTCTCTTTCTCTCTCTCCCAAGTGTCAGTTCGCCCGCTGTGACCGCGGCAGCGCAGGTCGTTGGATCGCTCAGAGAAAAGCGAGCGCCCTTTGCCATTTCCAAATTCCTACATCCCTTTTCTTAGCCTTGAGCTAGCCCAGAAACATTCGCTTGACTTTCACTGACTTGTCACCGGAAGAAGAATCAAAAATATGCCTTGCGGTAATAATAAATTTCGATGAAAAACCCGTGATTCTTATTTTCCTAATCTCATGGAGACATCAAGAGAAGGATCGATTCATTAGTTTGCACTCAAAGATTTGCGGAGGAAGAAACAAAAGTATGAAAAGTATGATAAGAAGAAGTCAAAAAGATAAACTTCGAGAGACGGAGATGGAGGGAAAGAGAGCAAGAGAGGGAGAGAGAGAGAGAGAGAGAGAGAAACATTACGCCATCATGGCAAATAGCTTAATGGGACTGTCCAGTTCAGTCCTGAGGTGAGGGGGGGGAGGAGGGAGCAAGATGCGCAACTGAAATGTGGCTGCTTACATCTCATGGTGCAATTCACAATGAACACGCCGCCAGCCAGACTTTTGCTGCTACTAGAAAGGCTTTCTCTCGCTGTTGGGTGTCAAAAAAGGTAAATGGGGCTCATAAACCTTCGAGGGGGTAATTGATGGATTTCAGAGAAAAAAATTTTGAAGCGGAATTCGAGCCGGATTACGTGTCTGGCAATTGCATTGGCCAGGAAAAAGTTTTCGTTTCTATTAGCCGGCGCTCGAAAAAGGCAGCTTAGTAAGGCTTTGAGCTGAGATTGGAGACATTTGTAAAACAAGAAGAGGAAGAAAAACTGTAAACTGTAAACTAGTAAATAACAAACACAAAATTTACATGAATAGGAATAGTTATGTTTGTGAAATGAGTAGATCAAGATATTGACTGAACATACATACCCGCACGGGCTAGCACATCCTGGCGCTGAAGGGGCGCAACAACCTCCGCCACCTCCTAAGCCTCCGATACAAGCCCAAGTAGAATGCACCAGAAAGGCAGCTAACAACTGAAAAGAATAATATTACAGTATCCTGTAAAAGTTATAAACAAAAGTTATTCAAAAGTTAAATTAATTTTTTTTGCCTAAAAAAATTCATCTTAAAAAGTTAGCCGGCTCATTTGTAAGTAATACAGTGCAAAACGGCACATGACTTCTGCTTAAAATAAAATTAAAAAAAAATAATAATAATATAAAAATTAGATTAAGGGGGAAAGAGAAAAAAGGCTCCAGGCTCGTCCTTGACTGACCACTCTCCTCATGTCGCGTAGCTGGTGATGTCCGAACAGGACTACCCGTGGGTTCACGCAGGCGGAGAGAGAGAGAGAAGGGGCAGGGCAGGGGCTTAGGCTTAGACTGTGAGGGGCTCTTCTACGCCCCCTTTTTGCCTCCCCTTGCTTTATACGACAATTCCTATCTGTGCGCAGAGTGACAAGAAGACAATGGCAGGGGGAAGAGAGAGAGAGATGAGGAAAGAGTGAGAGGTTGCAAGAGACACAGAGAAGTAGAGGAGAGAGCGAGAGTGAGTGGTAGCGAGAGATGCAGAGAAAGAGAGAGAGAGAGATATGAAGAAAGAGTGAAATGTAGTGAGAGATCAAGAGAGAGAGAGAGAGAGAGAGAGAGAGAGAGAGAGAGCGAGAGAGAGAGAGAGCAGGAACAAAAGGACAATCCAAACCCGAATAGCTGCGATTGCTGAACGAGAGAGAGACGGGGAGAGTGAAAGTCAATGGAAGAACGAGAGAGTGCGCGAAAGCGAGAACTCTGATTAGGCCGGGACTCTTACGCAATAGGGAATCCCATAAATTCGACACCATTCCATGATGATGCAGGAAGTTTTGCAGGCTCGAGCTGGATAAGCGGCACCAAAAAGGCTTCATCGGTATAGGAAAAAATCTCCTCATTGTAAGTGTCAGAACAAAACCGCATCACTATCTATTTTCTACTCCGTTCCAGTCCTTCTTCCTTATCCTCACTCCTTGATCGAACACCGCAGAAACATGCAAGGAGGAGGAGGAACGGAGGGGAAGACGACCAGCGAGATGCTCGTGATGAGTAGATACGATTCGGGAGCGACGAGAGGAGAAGCACGAACGAACCGTTTATTCACGGGAAGAAGGGGGTTTATATAGGGATGGAAGATGTAGTACTTTGAGTACTTTGGAATGCGTTCTGGGAATGAATAGTGCAGGTAATATATTAATCTCCCTTGTATTCCAAGTCACGTCTTCTAGTTATATACACACAACGCCAGAACAGCAATCCTGACGTGGCTGATTAGTATTGTACTTCTCTTACACCAACAAAGACACTAGCCATTTGAGATACATATATATTTTGTTTATAATATTATTATGTAATCGCAATAGTTTTTTGTAGCAAGGCTGTTATTGGAACATTTGAGCATTTTAGATGGACCTTCAGGAGTAGCCTGCTGGAAGGAAGTGAACAATTTTTTTCCTGAAGCTATATTTATACTTCCGGCATCTTGTTATTAACACAATGGTCATGTGCTCAGTAATACCTCTCGGTATTATGGCTTCCTCTAACTTTGCATCCCCGAATCTTATGTGGCAGAGGAAAACAATGAATTGCCAACTTTTCGCACACCTGCTGCTCACCAAACCCGATGGTGGTGCCAAATTGGCAAAATGCTCACTAGAAAAACAGCCTAGAATTTCACAAATTGTTCCAAGTTATATTCCGTTCATTCTTAAACAATCTATGAGTCGCAATAGAAACCATATCAGGCCAAATCAGTTGCGATATACATATAATACACTTCCGGACCTGAGCGAAATACAAAAAAGGATCAATACATTCTTTTTTGACCAATAATATGTTATCTGTGAATTCTATCTACAGATACGAAGAAAACAAAACTGTACTAAAAATGAAGCACTAAAGTAAAAAAAATTAAAATCAGCTTCATTGTAAAATAAATAAATAAATGTAACCATTTTGTTCACTCTTTTCCTTTTCCAACGAGAAGACTATACAAATGAACAGTTTTCGAGATTGAACGACAACAGCGAGGGCGACGCAGTTCACGCGGTCCTGTGCAAGCAAACAAAAATGCTGCCACATTTCGTAGCCCGGCCTGATCCTTCTCTTCTTGGTTGCAGCTTTTCTCTATCCACTTTCAACTCTCGTTCAATCTCAAAGCTTTTCAACAAATCAATCCTCCTTCTTTTTGCTCTTCCCGTTGAGAACCCCGTTCATCGCCGTTCTCTTGAATGCGTAACCAATCCAATCATCACAAAAAACATACGGTCCATTCAGAGTCGAACCAGAGGAGAAAAAAGAAGTACACTATTGATTACGAGAGACTCACCCAGATTTAAGGCCTCCCCAAAGCCCGATCCCCCAATGTTTTTTTTTTGAAAATCATTTTGATGTAGACAACCACTGAAATCGACCAAACCATACCCTTTCTGATTTCCGCGTCCAACACTTCCTTTTCCGTCCTCTTTTTTTTTTGGGGGGGGGGGGGGAAGGGGGTCCTCGAGGTTCGAACGAAGGATCGATGAATAAGAAAGAGAGCAAAAAGCTTGAAATATGTCTCACTCCTTCAGGCCTTTTGTGCGCTTTTTGTGCCTTCCGTCCATATGCAGATAATTATTCCCTCGAAATATCCCTTTTTAATTATTCATTGTCTAAAACAAGTGCAAATCGAGGCTGAATTGAATAATTCGAGAAAAATAGTGAATATCGAGGACAGTTCAACTTAAACATACTAGTAAAGTTTTTTTTAAATATTTTTACACAGAGTACAGACAATCAAAATGGCCGTAACATAAGATGTTGGACAATTGAACAGAGGCAACATTGCATTACACTTGAATTTTTAAAATATTCTTCTGCAGACTAATTATACTCTCACTTGTCTTTCCTTTATTGGCTTAATTTAGCAGAACAAGTCAAGATGATCATTTACTACACTTCCAAGTACAAACTTTAACTTTTGCAGGATTATAAAGATTTCACTCATTAAGGCTACTCAATCATTAGCATCGTTGAGATGGATCACTGAAACAACAACAGATTTGAATGAGAGAAGAAACGTGCAGTTTTTAGCTCCAATGTACTCTTCTCTGAAGGCTACGAAGACGTGTGTCAGGCTCAAGAAAACATAATTTATCTTATCTTTTTTTAGCTGTAAGTTTTTTCTTTGCCTCCCACGCCGTGTGAAAGTTCTGAGAGTTTCCAAGAAGCTTTGGGAATTTTTGTATAAATGCGTAGTCGCATTTTGTTTACGTGCAAAAATGCGTATCAAATTCATAAGTTTTTATCAATGTACATGCATAATCCTTTCTTCTTACTCTTTTGTTTTAGGCGATTTGATTGTTTGTTCTCCGCCAAGTCGTCACAATTGAAGTATTTTATTCTTATAAAACACACTACCCACACTGTCAGCATCTTTCAAAATCTTTTTTTTCTCCTTTTTACATAACTTCTCATATCATTCGAGCGCCATAAATCTGGACTCTTCCTTCTCCTTAGTTTTTATTTGGACGAGGACATTAGACAGAAGCCGTTAGGTTCTTGTTTTTTTCGTATCAGAAAGAGAGAAAGGAGAGAGAGAGAGAAAGAGAGAGAGAGAAAGAGAAAGAGAGAGAATTGGTCTAGCGAGATCAACGTGTCTCGAGAGAAGATGAATTAGCCGTGCAGCCAAGTCAGGCGAGCACGTTGTTTTCGTTCTTCTTCTTTCTTCTGTTTCTTCTCTTTTCTACCTCATTCGCTCGGTTTCGCTGCGGTGCAACAAACGGAATTTGGTCTCTCTATAACTTGGAAGAGAGTGAGCTGTTTTGCAAGGAGAGAGAAAAGAGAGAGAAAGAAAGAAAGAGAGAAAGAGAGGGACTGAGAGGGAGAGAGAAAGAGAGAAAGATATTGCCGAGGAATTGTTTCTCTCTTTCGATGTGTGTCAGCTGCTAAGCTGACATCAGAAGAAGAAGAAGTAGAAAATGTTCATGGCATGTTCCGCGTGGTGATGGTGAAAAGCTTAAGCGTTATATCATTTTCTACACTCTCTCTCTCTCTGTATGCCTCTCTCTCTCTCTTCTCTCTCTCTTTCTCTCTCTCTCTCCTCCCTCTCTCCCTCTCTCTCTCTCTCTCTCTCTTTGCCTCTCTCCCTCTTTGATTCTCTCTACTCCCTCTCCCTCTCTCTCCCTCTCCACTCTCTCCATCTTCGATCCCTTCAGTATTCAAAACAAGACTACCCGAGACTGACACAGCTGATGAGACAGAGGAAACTCTTCGCAAGGCGTGAAACTCTACGCCCCCTTGCTTTCTTTCTCTCGCTGTCTCTCCCTCTTTCAATCTCTCTCTCTTTCTCTCCCTCTCTCTCTTTCTTTCTCTCTCTAATCCCTACTCCGTAACTAATACACGTGGACACCGTAGAGTAGTTGCCTCCCAGATCCCCCCCCCCCCCCCCCGCATAGTCGTTTCCTCTCTCCTCTTCTAATCGAGGGAGAAACCTTCTGATTCGCTTTCTTCTCTTCACGTGCCCATAAATTTTGCACGCATGCATACCACTCAGACATGTACATTACGATACACATAAACAATGTTGTTATTGTAAATGTACATATGTATGTATGTATGTATGTATGTATGTATCTCTCTTCAAGATTGCTCGGAAAGCAGTTGCGTTTTATACATTCGCGCAGAAGAACGAAATGACAAAGAAGTCTCGATGAATCACGTACACACACACAGTGTTTGTCCATATACACACAGAACAGAAGAATCCATATCGTTCTCTGAGGTTTGTCGTAGGAAAAAGGGAGAGAGAGAGAGAGAAAAAGAGAAAGAAATCCGGAATAATTGGTGCATAACACAAGCTCGGCGCATAATAATTTTGACTCAGTTGGACTAGTAATAAGAGAATTTAAAAAAAGAGAGAAAAATGAGTAGTATGCATGGTTGTGTACGTAGTATGTATGCAAATTAGTAATTGACTCGGAGGTGAGAGAGAGAGAGAGCGAGATAGTGAGAGAGATAGAGAGAGGGAGAGGGAGAGGGAGAGAGAGAGGATAATGAAGAGAGTTTTGTGCATGTTCGCAATGTTGAAGTGTCTTGCGAACTCACCCGTGGGTCAAAAAAGCCAAAAGGACAGAGAAGAGGGAGAGAGAGAGAGAGCGAGAGAGAGGAGAGACAGCTAGACAAATGCTCGTGAAATTAAAGAATGCAGAAAACTTTCTTCTCGGGACCGCGAGACTAGCTGAAGCAGTTAATGTTCAGCAGCATTAAAAACACACCTCTAACCAACACGATCTACATCTAATCAGTGCATAATCGCCAAAAGATTAAACGAAAGCTAGAAAAGTGTATGCTAATTAGGGCATAACATATGCAAATTAGGTAAAGAAGTTGCTCTCGAAAGCTGAGGGAGGAAGAGAGAGAGTGAGAGAGAGAAAATAGCAAAACATCATCTGTTCATAATGGAAAAGTATTAAACAAGAAAAAAGAGAGTCACACGATCAAATTCATATACGCACGTATTATTCTTCGGCTCTTTTTCCTGCTTATTCGTGTTTGGGTGTCCCTGGGAACGACAAATGTGTATCCATATATATATACGGTATATTTGGGCAACCTGAGGGGCGAGGAGGAGGAGGTGGTCGAGTACAGTATATAATATATGCAAGTCTAACAATATACTATCCACATTTATGTGCGCTATGTATTTATGACTAGTGGTGAATCTATGCACAAAAAGAGAAGACAGGGAAGAGAGAAAAACAAGTTTTTATTGCGGAATGTGCTGAGGAAGGAGGGGATACTTGAATGCGAGGAGCGTTGAGAGAAAGTCGGCCGGGAGTGCACTCGGGGGCTCCTTCATGGGCGCGGGCGCCATGAGCCCGGAGGCGGCGGCGGCAAAGATAGACGTCGGCGTCGTAAAGGACGAGACAGCCGCGGCCGCCTGCGCTTGCGCCTGCTGCTGAGCGGCCAGCTGTTCGGAGATGCGCACAATCTCAGCCTGGATCGCCTGGATCTGGTCGGCCAGCGTTGGCTGCTGTTGCGGCTGGACGACTACTGTCGTCGGCAGCGGTGTCGGCTTCGGTAGCAGCAGCTGCTGCTGGGCGCCAAGGAGCGCCGCCTGGATGGTCGGAGGTGGCGGCAGGAGACCGCTTACGGGCAGACCCAGTGCCATTCTTTGCTGCTCGAGCATCAGGGATTGCTGGAGTAGAAGAGAGGACGGCATAGCGGAGAGGGCGGCGGACAGCGAGTTCTGCTCCATGGACGCCGTGGTGGAAATGGGCGCGAAGGGTGTCAGATCGACAGCAATCGGGCCAGGAGCCCGTTGGAGGGCGCCGGCAGCGCCAAGCATGGATGGCGAGACGGGCGAGCGTGCTGGAGCAGACATGGCTCCGTTGGCAGAAGCGAGTGAAGAGGCGGAAGCGGAACCGGCCGCGGCAGCCGAAGCGGCTGCCGCACTCGCGGCATGCGGAAAGCTGCACGATTGCGCGCGGCCACGAAGGGTGGCAGCAGAGGCGCCCGTGGCAGAGCAACATCCATCAGCCGAGAGCACGCGGTTCGTCGCCTCGTCGACGAGGACACGCATCGGTGGAATGGTGGGCAGAGTGATGTACTTGGTGCGCTTCTCGGAACCGCCGCCCTCAGAAGGAGAGGCGCACGTGGAACTGCCCGCAGAGCATGCTGGAGAGCCCTGCAAAAAATATAGTGTAAATAAACAATTTTTAAATTGCATTTACTATTGTTATAAGGTAAATACATATATATTAACAATATTATACTTTTTTATTTTATTTTATTTCATAGCAAATTTTATTTTTTATTATTAAGCGAGAATCTTTCTCTACGCCCCCCCCCCCCACCCAGAGGAATCTCTTTATTCATGCACACATGCACACTTCTTATCTCGCAGAGTTGGTCGAAAGTCCAGCTTTCCGCTGATAACAGAGCAGGAAAGCATTAGAGCGGAACAAGGGACTAGGATAGATTCTAGGAAGAAGAGTGAGAGACAGAGAAGGAGAGAGAGAGAGAGAGAGAGAGAAAGAGAGAGAGAGAGACAGAGGACAGAGGCAGAGAGAGAGAGTGAGAGAGAGAGAGAGAGAGAGCTTGACTATATAGTTCTTTGACCCGAACTTGCATATGGCTTATCAGATTGGATAAGAGAAGCTTCTACTTCTTATGCTTCTTCGCAACTGTCAACAGAATAACTCGCACATTTCTGCACAGCATTCCTCTGCCCTCTCAGCCCTCTCTGTCTCTGCTCTCTACTCTCTCTTTCTCTCTGCTCTCTCTCTCGCCCTCTTCTTCCTACTCTTCCTCAGGTCTCACTGAGACCATTTTCATACATCTATCTTCTCCTAATATCTAATAAATTACATATATGTATGTATCTTCTCACAATATGGTTTTTGCACCCGCGCCCTTCAGTGCGTGCTACTTCTGAGAAGGATGAAGGGTACGATAAGGGTTCACGGGAGCTTTGAACCCTTTATTTCTATCACTCGTTTTCTCTATATCTCTCTCTCTCTCGCTTTCTCTCTCTCTCTCCCTGTCTCTCTCTCTCTCTCTCTCTCTCTCCCTGTCTCTCTCTCTCTCTCTCTCTCTCCCTGTCTCTCTCTCTCTCTCTCTCTCTCTCTTTCTCTTACAGTCTCAATGATCCGCCTGAACCACATTCCTAATTCGCTTTCTTTTCCTAGAAACCAAAGTCAAGATATACCCTTTTTGCAGTCAACAAAGCTGGAAAAGGCCTAGGGACATTTCGTTTCTAACTTGCTCTCTCCTAATCTTTCTTCACTCCTCATTATTCCTCTCTCTCTCTCTCTCTCTCTCTCTGTCGCTCTCTCTGTCGCTCTCTCTCTCGCTCTCTCTCTCTCTCTCTCTCTCTCTCTCTCTCTCGCTCTTTGTCCCATACGCCCTGCATACGAAGGGGCCTTGGTAAAGATCTGTATCGGTTGCTATCTCAAGAATGAGAGACAGAGAAAGAGAGAGATAGAGAGAGAGAGAGAGAGAGAAAGAGAGAGAGAAAGAGAGAGTCATAAATAGACTTCTTCTCTATGTACTCTAGTCGAACGAATGTAACGCGACCATATAGTGCGCAATTGAGACGTAATTATTCAAGGCCACACTCAATCTCACCTCATATCATGTTCACTTTCCGCCTAATCTTTTCTTTTCTTTCAATCTCTTTCTCTCTGTCGCTGTCTCTCTCTCTTTCTCTATCCTTCTCATCTTTTTATTATCTCGCCATCTTTTTTGTCTTAATCTTGACCTCACAAATACGCGAGAGCTCACAATGTACGCAAGGAGCAATGATTAATTTGTGGTCAAGACAAAATATACGGTAGACTGAAAAACAGTGAGAGAGAGAGGAGGGAAATAGAGTGAGAGAGAGAGACAGAAATAGAACTTTGAAGTTGTTGTCAGCGAAATCATAGGGAGCACTCCGAACAGCCACAAAGTAGAGAGGCTAAACTTTACATCATGTGAGTTCAAGTGAACCCGCTTATTTGCACCCGGGAAAGGGTACAAGTTCCGCGCGGCCACGAACGGAGCAATTGAAAGAGAGAAAGAGAGAGAGAGAGCGACAGAGAGAGAGAGAGAGAGAGAGAGAGAGAGAGAAAGAGAGAGCGAGAGCGCGAGAGCGAGAGCGGAAGAAGAGGAGAGAGAGTTAGAGGCAATAAAATGAGAAAGACATAAAATGGCACAGCGATTCGGCGCTAAAGTAACTTTGCTCGCAGTAAACAGAGTGCGTTCCGGGAACATTTTGAGAGATTCGTGGGGAAATGTTTACTTTCTAATATGTATTTATGTATGTATGTATGTATATAATTATGAGAGATAAAAAAATATTTAGAAGAAAAAAAAGCTAATAGTAAAACTGACAGCATGATTATGATGATGATGGTGGTGGTAGTGCTGTTGGAGTTGCTGAGGGGCTGCTCCGGGCGAAGAGCGTTTCCTGGACAGGCACAACGACGAGGAGGAGAACGAGGAAGCTGCCGAGGAGCACGCCGACGACTCCGTGGAGGAGGACGCCGGAGTCGAGGAGGGCGCAGCGGCGGCTGAGGAAGTGACCGCGGCGGCGGCTGCGGCCGCGGCCGCAGCCGCTCGCGCCTTCTCCCTCTCTCGCTTCTCCGCCGCACACTTGGCCTTCCAGATGTCGTACGAGACAACGGTCATCGCCTTCATGGCTGTCTTCTGCAAGAATTAAGAGCGTAATTAGTTTTATCTTTTTTTTTTAATAATAAATTATTTTTAATTAATTAATCAATTAATCAGAGCCATTTCGACGACAGCAAGCACAATTATAAGCAAAAGGCACAAGCCAATAATAGACGTTTGAAAGACAGAAAAAAAACAGGAAATGAAACGGAGGCAAGCAAGACTAGCCATATCAGGTATACGGTATCTTTAGCCGATTTATGAGTTGTATAGTGGAACTTTTGAAGTAAAAAAAAAACATGTGGATAGACGGAGAGATGCCGAACAGATGTCCATGTTCGCTTTTTGAGGCACTGAACGATCTCTCTCTCTCAACTCCTTGCTCCACTCCCAGGCACAACCGCACGCATGTGGAGAAGCCGAGAGCAGAGACTGGAACAGCCCGAGACTGAACCAGGAAAAGGGTGGGCAACAACTGAAGGCGCTCTCTCTCTCTGCCTCTTGCCCGCCGGGGTGCGGTCGTGAGCTTCAGACTCGTCTTATTTTTTTCTTACTTGCTCTCTTTCTCTGCCTATCTCTCGTTCTCTCTCTCCCTTTCTCTCGCTCTCTCTCTCGCTCTCTCTCTCGGATGGAAGTCTAGGTCCTTCCGACTACTGGTCGCACATGCCTAACTGCCACTGTCTCTCTCTGGCTTCCCTGTGGGAGGGGCGCCGGATCGGAGGGGGAGGGAGACGGAGAGAGAGAGAGAGAGAGAGGACAAACAAAAAGAGAAAAAAAAGAAAAAAAGAAGAAGGAAATGTTTGTGTGTCTATGTGCGTGGTGTGTTGCCAGTTGTTTGTGAGTGTGTGAGGGGCGGCTGTCTCCTCTCCTCTCCACGAGAGAGCAGAGACCAACCCATCCAGGCTGCTCTCTCTACTCTCTCTCTCTCTCTCTCTCTCTCTCCTCACTAGCGAGACAAACACACCATCCTCACTGCTCACGATCTCTCAGCCCGCGTAATCTCTCTATGTCTGCGTCTCTCACGAGTCCATTGTCTCTCTCTTCCTCCCCTCATAAGTCTTCCTCTCCTCTGACGCACCCTCTCCTTTCCTTGCCCGGTCGGCTCAGCTGGCGCTGGTCATGAAGCGCAGTCTGCTACGTGCTATTTCGTAGTTTCCAGCCAGCACTCTCTTTCTCTCTCTCTCTAACTCTCTCGTCATTCCGTACACTCTCTTTCCTCTCTCTCTCTCTCTCTCTCTCTCTCTCTCTCATCCTCCTCAGACCGCTCATTCTGCATCCAAACATCATCAACGGCCGCTTTCCGCGTTCTCTCTCACCATTTCTCTAGCGTCTGGACCTTGCGTCCTAGCGTACCCGGGAGAGAGCGAGATCGAGAGAGAGAGAGAGAGAGAGAAAGAGAGAGAGAGAAGGAGAGAGAAGGAAGGAGAGAGAGGAAAAGAGAGAAAGAGAGAAAGAGAGAAACATTGGCCTCCTTCCCATCCTTGCTCTCCTCGATCTTGCCAGCCGGCCTCTCTTACGAGACTCTCCAAAAAACACGTGCTCTAGCACTCAACTTCGTCGCCGATTCAGCCCATACCAAAGTTGTTGACAACAGACGCCGGAGCATGGCCGGAGAGCACAGTTTGGAAGAGAGAGAGAGAGAGAGAGAGAGAGAGAAAGAGAGAGAGATGAGGAAGAGAGAGAACGAGAGAAAAGGATGGAGAGAGAGAGAAAGAGAGGGAGAAGAGAGAGAGAGAGAGAGAAAGAAGAGAAAAGCGGCATTTATCTCCGACATTTACACACCAGTCTCGCAAGGTGTTTCAGAACAACAGACGCGAAGAAGAATTAACGATATAAATTGAAGGAGAGAGAGAGAGAGAGAGCGAGTGTGTTTTGAGGGGGATCTCTGAAAATGTCGGCGGGAGAGAGACAAGAGAAGATAGAGAGAGAGACAGAGAGACAGAGAGAGGGAGAGAGAAGAGAATGAAAAACGAGAAGGGTCCGACCAGGGTTCACGTGGAGCAACGATAAGACGTAAAAGCGACCCAATTTGAAGAATGTTTTCGAGCTCCGCATGATGATTGGATAGGAAGAAATTGAGAGTAAGTGATTAGAAGATAGAGGGATAGAAAGAGTGTGTGTGTGAGAGAGAGAGAGAGAGCGAGAGAGAGAGAGAGAGGAAGCTAGAGAAAGGAGAGACAGCACCGTCAAAGCATGGCGGTAATTGGAGAGAAGTCTGGCAGATGCTCTCTCTGTCTCTCTCTGTCTCTCTCTCTCTTTCTCTCTCTCTCGCGCTCTCTCTCTCTCTTGGTTACTCTCTCTCTCCCACTCTCTCTCGCTCTCTCGAGTCTCAGACATACAAATATATACTCGCTTCCTTGCCAAACATCGCCGAGATCACGGAGATCTCGAAAATATTATCTGCCATGACCATGCAAGAGAGAGAAAGAGAGAGAGACTGTCTGCGAGAGCTGACTGAGCTTTTGACAGCTTCTCTATTTGCTCGCAACATCTCGCCATTCTATCGAAAACCCGCCCATAATCGGATGCCGAGTGTTTCTAGAGTAATCTCTCATGTTATTCATATTCATTCTCGGAAGTTATGCTGAAAGAGAAATCATAATAATAATAACAAGAATAAGAGATAACGTAGTGACAAAATGAGGTTTTTTTTCTAGTCTCATGTCAGCTAGGAAATGGCACGTATGTTTATAGGAAATGAATGATACGTATGCAAATATATTCTCATTACTAACTCCTTTTCCCGGCATCTCTAACGCTGCAAACTTAAACCTTTCAAAGAGATACAACAAATACTTGGAAAAACGGAAAGTGAGTGCAAAAGTTCTTATTGTTAGACATAATCTGGAGAGAGAGAGAGGAGAGAGAAAAGGAGACAGCGAACGAGAGAAAGGGAGAGAGGGAGGGAGAGAGAGAGGGATAGAGACAGGGATGAAGCACTAATTAGAATGCCTTCACGAAGCGAAGCAGAGCGACGACAATTCGTAGGAAAAGAGAGCGCAAAAGTCTAGACGCGACGCTCTCGCTCACTCGCTTGGTGAACATATGAACGTTTCCTTTATCTGGCATTCCATCCCCGCCTCTTTCTCTCTTTCTCTAGTTCTCTCTTTCTTCCTATCTCTCTCTATTTCACTTTCTCTCTCTCTCTCTCTCTCTCTTTCTTTCTCTCTCTCTCCCTCTCTCTCTCTTTCTCACTCTCGTTCTATCATCCTGCCACTGGTGCACTTTGAAAAGCATCACAGATCTAACTTTCTGCTTTTCTCTAGGATTTCATAGAGGGCTAGGCACAAAGTGGGTGCGCTTGCAGACGATGTGTCATTGTGCTCTGCAAATAAATATAGGCTACAAATAAAAAGAAAAAATATATAAATTTTTCTGACTTTGTAGCTATAAAATAGATAAGTTACTGCTCTAGTACAAATTCACATAAAACAGGACAAAGAATAATTTTTATTAGTGCGCGAGAGCCGAACTTTACTGGACAATTAGAAAAGTAATATCACAAGTAGGAAGGAGAGATAACGAGCCAAGGACGAGAGGCATTATTTGCAAGGATCAGACTAGAGGAAGTCTTGTGTACTGCATGTATGAGAGGAGTATGTACGAATCAGTCAAGAGCCTTCCCCTCGTAGCAGAGTCCACCAGACTGGACTAACGAGAGACTAAGTGGAAAAGGAGGATGATTAATCTCGCGGCGATATTATTGCATATGCTTCTCCGACCATAATAAGCGTCAAGGTACGTGTGAAAATGTACACATGTTTATAGTCTGGCTGGTTCATCTGTCTGAGTTACCTTAGTTTTCCTTAGACGAGTTCGATTTAACGAGTGTTATATTACTAGTCTTATATCTCTATTTGGTTTGATTTACATATATGCAAATACCTGGGTATTATATTGCTCTAATGCGGAGGAGTAAAATAGATGATATGCAAAGAGATAACAACATTGTTAAACTATTGGCTCGCTATTTATGTGTCTAGCTCTTGTTCCCATTCAAGAACTCTACAGCGTAATCTCTCTCTTTCTTGTGGTATCTCTTTTCAGTTCAAAGAAAGAGAGTGAGAGAGAGAGTAAGAGAGAGAGAGAAAGAGAGTGAGAGAGAGTAAGAGAGAGAGAGAAAGAGAGTGAGAGAGAGTAAGAGAGAGAGAAAGAGAGTGAGAGAGAGTAAGAGAGAGAGAGAAAGAGAGTGAGAGAGAGTAAGAGAGAGAGAGAGTGAGAGAAAGAGAGAGAGACAGTGAGAGAGAAACAGAGCGGGGGCCGTCTCATTCCACTATACCTGGTCTTTGTCTGCCGGCGACGTCATTGGGCCCGACTGGTTGGAGTGATCTGGAAAAGAGAGAATCTTGAATGAGGAGGCTTTTATTGGCAACATTAAATATCATATGAGCACATGTTTTTTTATTCTCTAAATTATTGGAGAACATACATATTTAGCATTCATTCCAATAGCAAGAGATAAATATCACGACACTTTTATCCATAAAGTTATAAAATTCCAGCTCGACAAATGGAATGTAACCTTGCGGGTTACTGTAAGACAATAATGGGAAGAAAAAGGACGGCTAAGGTAAAAAAAAAAGTATACTATATTGCAGCGACTAACGAGGGCCGGGAAAGTTTGCTTGATTCGTGCCACAAAATTGTGCGTGGAATAGTGATGTGAAGCTGAGCTTCCTCCTCGCTCTCGGCTACCCTTCTAACAATGGAAAGTGGGGAACACAGTGGGAAGAGGACATCAATGCGGAAACGTCGTATGAGCCGAGGAAGGCGGAATGAACTTTTAGACTTGGGCCCAGTGGAGGAGTCGGAGAGAGAGAGACGGGAGATAGCGAAGCGATACGGTCAGATATGAAGGTGGAAACAGTGAGAGGTGAGACGGATGGAAGGAGAGAGAGAGAGGGAGAGACAGAGAGAGAGAGGGAGGGAGAGAGAGAGACTGAGTGAGAGAAAGAAAGGAGAGAGAGAGAAAGGGGAGAGAAAGGGGAGAGAGAGGGAGAGAGAGATAGTAAAGGAGAGAGCGAGAGAGGGAGAGAGAGAAAGAGGTGGAAATGAGAGAGAGAGAGAAGGCCTTGCTCTATTCATGCAAGGCGAACGGCGCAGGTTTGGTTGCACTTTGTGCCGTGGGTGCCTGCCTAGCTTTGCTGTCATGGAGGCTGCATTTGGAAAAGAGAGAGAGAGAGAGAGAGAGAGAGAGAGAGAGAGAGAGTGAGTGATGGAGTGAGACAATGAGAGAGCGAGCGAGAGAAAGAAAGAGAGAGAAAAGTGGGAGAGAAAGAATGAGAGAGCGAGAGAGAGAGAGAGACAGAGAGAGGGAGAAAGAGAGAGAGCGAGAGAAAGAGAGAGTGAGAGAGAAAGAGAGAGAATGAGAACGCGAGAGAGAGAACGCGAGAGAGAGATAGATAGGGGAGAGAGAGGAAAAGAGAGAGGGCGGGGGAAAGAAGAGAGGATGAACCGAGCGTGTGCCTAAAGAGTTCAGAGCGACCACGCAAAAAGCGCAGGCAAAAGGCACATCTCAGGCACACATTCATATGGGGGAGAAAAAGAGAGAGAGAGAGAGAGAGAGAGAGAGAAATAGAGAGAAAAGAAGAGAGAGAGAGAAGTGGGAAGAGAGAGTGAGAGAATGGAATAGAGAGTGAGAGAAATAGAGAGAGAGAGATAGCTCGTTTCAGGGATTGGCGCGAGCAAACGAGAAAGAGAACGAAGTAGGGCCCGTGGGCAAGGCCGTATACAGAGAGAGAGAGAGATAATGAATTAGAAAGAAATAGAGATGAGAGGTAGAGAGAGGAAAGAGAGAGAGAGAGAGAGAGAGAGAAAGAGAAAAATAGAGAGATAGCGAGAGGAAGAGAAAAAGAGAGAGAGATAGAGAGAGAGGAAGAGAAAAAGAAAGAGAGATAGAGATAATGAGTCAGAGATGAGCTAAAGAAAGCGGAGCAAGCTCCGTTTAGCGAGTACAGGGTGTGGGTGCGCAATGGAGGAGAGGACAAGCAGGTAGCGGTGATGAAGGACAGGAGAGAGAGAGAGTGAGAGAGAGATAGAGAAAGAGAGAAAGATAGAGAAAGAGAGAGAAAGAGAGTGAGAGAGACAGAGAGTGAGAGACGGAGAAGGGTACAAGTCGAGAGAGTACTCGAGAGCGAGAAGGTGCGCAAGAGAGTGAGATAGAAAAGCGCAGCATTGAGTGCACCGCGACCAAGGCACGCATTTGCACAAACTTTTGATCTCGGCAATTTTCTCTCTCTCTCTTCTCTTTCTCTCTCTTTCTCTCTCTTTTTCTCTCTTTTTCTCTGTCTCTCTCTCTCTTTCTCTCTCTCTCTCTCCACTCTGCGACCACTAAGCGAGCGAGCATAACCGATCACATTCGCCGTATTTCTGAGCGCTTGAAAGTTGCTTACGCTTTATCTCATTCTCTTTAACTTTTTACCTCTCTCTCTCTCTCCCTCTCTCTTTCTTTCTCTAGCTCTCCTTAACTTTCTAGCTCTCTCGCCCTGATTTTCATTCTCTCTCTCTGTTATTTTTTTTCCTGAAATCCTTACTTTTCACCTCCTACTCGCTCTCTTTCTCTTTCTCTCTTTCTCTCTCTTTCTCTCTCTCTCTCTTTCTTTTTTTCATCTCTTCCTCCCTCTCTTCCATCGGGCTCAGCAGAAGCCGACTCTCTCTGTGCTGGCGTTGATGTCCTCAAACGAGTGAGAGAAAGAGACCAGCCAGACCAAATGGGACTGGCGCACCACAGAAAGGAACACTCACGGGAGAGGGGGAGGTAAACAGATAAAAGCCATGAGAGAGAGATGGAGAGAGAGAGAGATGGAGATGGAGAGGGAGAGAAAGAGAGTGAAAGATAAAGGGAGAGAAAGAGAGAAAGATTTCAAAACGCGCAAACTATAAAGATATACGCTTATGCTCTCGTCAGCCAATACTCTGATGTTCCGAATGTGAATCTACAATGGAGTCATCCATAAATGAGCATCACCAAACGCTTTGTTTTTGCCTTCTCCGCCAGACTATTCCATGCTCTTTTTGTGTCTTAAACGGGCCCAGCCAACTCTAATCTAAGGAAACTGCCCGCGAGCGGAGTGCCGACAAGGAAGTGGCTGAACAACGTCTCATTGCTACGACAGTGCTAAATGGGAAATGGGGAGAGAGAGAGAGAATGAGTGAGAGAGAGACGGTGAGAGAGAGAGAGAGAGAATGAGTGAGAGAGTCTGCTTGAAAAGAGAGAGAGAGAGAACTGTTAGACCGAGTGAGGAGAGAAAGTATGTTTGAAAAGAGCGAGAGAACTGTTAGAGAGAGAGGAGAGAGAGAGTGTGTGTGTGTTTGAAAAAGAGCGAGTGAGAGAGAGGAGAGAGTCTGCTTGAAACAGAGAAAGAGAGAGAGAGAGTTAGAGAGACTGAGAAAAAAAGCACCGAATCTCATTGGTTCGAAAGCCGAAAGGGCAGCCCGATGACATACACACAGGACCTTACGGTATGGCTTGGCTGCAGTGGGGAGACATAAACAAGAGCAGACTACATACAGAGAAGGAAGGCGCGTCGTGGCATTTTCACCATTTTCACCTCACCACCCCTCTTCCACCTTCCCTTTTTACTCCGCTCTTGTTCATCTTGGCTATCTTCTCTCTCTCTCTCTCTATCTCTCGCTCTCTCTCTCTTGCTCCCTCTCACTCGTTCTCAATGACTTCCTTAAAAACTGCTCCTTATGAACCCGGCAGAGACAGAGAAAAGGAGCGCGAAAGACAAACGGTTTAGATAGAGAGACAGAAGGAGGAAGAGAGAGAGAGAGAGAGGGGGAGAGAGAAACTGAGAGAGAGAGTGAAGAGAGGGAGAGAGAGGTAGAGAAAGAGAGTGAGAGAGAGAGGTAGAGAAAGAGAGGGAGAGAGAGAGAAAGTTGTCGCCTGATCATTGCTACTCCACCCTGGCCGGCTTCTTCAGCAGTGCGCTCATCGAGTGAGTGAACTTTTTTTTTTCAGCGGCAGACAATTTCTTATAAAAAGCCGTTAAAAAGATCGCTTTTGGCGTTGATTCTTGTTCGAATCGCGCACAAAAATCAGTTTCCACACAAAAATGACGAAGGCTCGAGTAATGATGCCGATTGATTTTTGCTCAAAAAAATTCTCTCTTTTTATGTGAACTTTGAATGTGCACCGCCACGGTCAGACTACAGTAGATCAAGCGCCAGCGAAATCCACCGTTGATGTCTCAACCAAGGAGCCGGTGAGAGAGAGAGAGAGTGAGAGAGAGAGAGAGTGAGAGAGAGACAGTGAGTGAGAGAGAGAGAAAGAGACAGTGAGAGAGAGAGAGTGAGAGAGAGAGAGACAGTGAGTGAGAGAGAGAGAGAGAAAGAGAGAGTGAGAGAGAGAGTGAGAGAGAGAGTGAGAGAGAGTTAGAGAATGAGAGAGAGAGGATGAGATGACATTCTTCTTATTTCTACTCTAGGCTCATATCAAAGACCACCAGAATGCAGGCTTACCATTTGGCTTCGTCTAGTTTGTATGAACAGCTGGGCGAGCGAAAACTCAAATGGGAACAATGGGGATGAAGCTAGAAATGGAGAGGGAGAGCGATGGAGAGAGAGAGAGAGCGATGGAGAGAGAGAGAGCGAGAGAGAGTGAGAGAGAGAGAGAGAGGATGACAATGAGCAAATGTGTAGCCGAGTCAACGAGAGAAAAAAAATAAAGCCAGGTAATATCCATGATCATTGAAGTCCCAGGCTAGCAAACATCGCTCTCAGTTTTACGAGTTTAATAAAAAGAATACTATTTTTATTCTTATTATTATTATTTTTTACTCTTAGTTAAAAAATTTGCGAACGCCTGAACGGAAGCCGGAATGCCACAGTCATATGGGAAGAGAATGATAAAACGCGGAGGCAGTCCTTCGAGGGCTGCCACCCTCCAATCTTGAATACCTTATAAAGTCGGCAGGCAAGAAGAAGATGCCAAAAAGGGAAGAGAGAGAGAGAGAGCCGCGAGCGCGCGCGCACAATCTGGGAGCAATGGGTGCAACGGCACCGAAATAGGAAAGGGAGGGAAAGGGGTGGGGCAGCGGAGAGAGAGGGAGAGGAGGGAGAGGGAGGGAAAGAGAGAGGCAGAGAGGGGGGAGAGAGGGAGAGAGAGGAGAGAGGAGAGGGAGAGAGAAGGAGGAAGAGGGAAGTAAGGAGGGAAAGAGAGTGACAGAGAGAGAGAGGGTGAGAAGAAGAGAGTGACAGAGAGAGGAAGGGAGATGGAAAGTGAGGAAAACTCGCAGCAGTGCGATTGGCCCATACGCGATCTCTGAGTGTAACTAGCATGCACAACAGAAGAGATGAGAGAACTGAGAGAGATACAGAGGTAGAGAAAGAGAGACAAAACGAGAGAGCCGTTGTAGATTGGCGAGATATGACCATAGACAAGCGTAGCTACAAACAGGAAGAGAAAGACAGAGGGAAAGAGAGAGAAAGAGATGTTAGACAGCGAGAGAAGAAAGAGAAGAAAGTTGTTTACGACTCGGGCCGAGCAAACAACACCAAAGGAAAGTTGCAAGCGCGCGGGGCTGCGTGGCTCTCTCTCTTTCTCTCTTCATCTCTCTCTCTCTCTCTCGTTCTCTCTCTTCCTCTCTCTCTTTCTCTCTCTCTCTGTCTCTCTCTTTCTCTCTTTCTTTCTCTCTCTCACTCTCTTCGCCCTTGGGGACCACAACAGAATGAGGCCACGATGCAACTGGACCGGTCGGAGGTAGCGGGCAGAGAAAAGGCGAGAGAACACGCGAAGTGAAGAGGCTGCAGAGTCGAGTGTTTTGAAATTGTGTTGCATAGGAAAAGAGATGGGGGCGCCGGCCTCCGGCGGCTACACTTCTAACACGCGGGCGAGTTGATCGTTGGTCAGTCTGACTCTTCCTCTTTCTCTATCTCTCTCCTCTCTCTCTCTCTCTCTCTCCGTCTCTCTATCTCTCGCACTCTTTCTCTCTCTCTCTGTTTTTATCCCTTTCGCAATCTCCCTCTCTCTCTCTATCTCTCTCTCTCTCTCTATCGTTCTTCGCAATAAGAAACAACCTGGACAGTGAAGCACCACGCCAAGGATGCAGAATGAAGGAATGAGACGGCAATTGACATGACTAGGAAGCATACTTAATATTTCACTCTCTTCTCTCTCTCTCTATTTTTTATCTCTCATTCTCTCTCCCTCTCTCTCTCTCTCTCTCTCTCTAGCTTTCTCTTAATATTCTTTGACAAGGCTCTCACTTCACGTCCATTCATTCATATGCATATGCACAGACATATACACACATAGGCGTACGTATGAACATACGTGAGAAAAACACTTACGCATATGTATGTGTATTATGCATTCTACGAGAAAGCCATACAAAAGAAGAATACGAGGAAAAAGCTGCTGCTGCTCGAATGTCAATGGGATGGAAAAGAGTCCAAATGTACAACGAATTTTCCTCATTTTCCTCGCTTCTCGTTTTCTCTGTTTGTCTAACTGTCTCATATACTCTCTCTCTCTCTTTCTCTCTCTTTCTCTCTCTCTCACTCTCTCTCTCTATCTCTCTCGCTCTCAAGGAGCGCAGTGGACAAAATTGCTTCAACAACACTCGACGAGTAAACATGGCGCGTCCAAATGCTCAACAAC
>CALZFC010000349.1:4082500-4107500 GCA_945643635.1 Allodiplogaster sudhausi
AAAGAGAGAGAGAGAAAGAGAGAGAGAGAGAGAGTAAGAGAGAGTGAGAGAGAGAGGAAGAGAGAGTGAGAGAGAGAGAAGTCGAGAGATGCAGAGAAAAAAGAATGCGAAGTAGTCTCGGGGCAGAAAGAAGCGACAACAACACATCATGAGAGAGAGAGGCCGCCCACCACCATTCCGGCCGACGAAAACATTTTTCGTCGCCTCGTCCGTCTGACTCTCTGTATATCTCTTTTCCCTCCAATCTCTCCTTCTCACTTTTTCACTCTATCGCTATCTCTCTCTCTCTCTCTCTCTTTCTGTCTCTCTCTCTCCCTTTCCCCTTCTCGCTAGCTCCACCGTAGACAGGGATGAAACGTATTCCGTCCAATCACCCGACTGCTTGGCAACACTGTGCACGAATCATGGCGCTCAAGTTTTCTTTCTCTCTTTCTCTGTCTCTCTCTTCTCTATGTCTCTCTCTCTCTCTGCCTCCCTTTCTGTCTCTCTTCTCTGTTTCTCTACCCCTCTCTCATCTCCATGACGTGGCAAAAAGTAGACAATAGAACACGATCCAACCATTTTGGCACTCGATTTGTGTATAATCCGTGCTAAAGAATGAATATAATAACAATAATACGAAAACAGTCTCTAACTCTCATTGCCAGCTATACAAACTTGGTGACAGCCAGCTTTAGGCACCCTACTGACGCAAGAACAAAGTCTGCTTGCTATCGGAGGCATAAAGAATTGGGGGGGGGGGGGTTGTGGAAAGTTTAGATAACAATTGCTAATCATAAGGCCATTCATTTCCTGGCCTTATGGTTAGCCGTGTACTCTAGACTGATGATAAGAAAGAGCAAGAAGTTGCGAGGGTGGAGAGAAAGAGAGAAAGTGAGAAAGAAGAGGGAAACAAAGGTAAAAGAGAAAGAGAGAGAAAGAGAGAGAAAGAGAGAGAGAGAGAGAACGAGAGAAACTAAGAGAGAAAGAGAGAGAACGAATGAAACTAAGAGAGAAAGAGAGAAGTAGAGAAAGAGAACAATCAAGTAGTGCTTCGTCATTTTTACTTTTTCTTCCTTTTTTCGTGCACAACAATGAAGACGGATGTCTTGTTCTTTCTATATTGCAAAAAGAGAAAAGATTTTTTTTCGAGAATTTGTTCCCTTTTGTACACGGAGAAAGGAAAACTCTTCCAAAAAATGCAATATTATCCAAGAGCCCAACTGGAGCTTAAGAAATCTGTATAATATAAATTATATTTTAAATCCCCTGGGGTCGAATATCTTGCCAAAAAATAGCACGTCTGCATACTGATCGAATAATAAAGCTCTTCGAAATAAAGTTTGATTCTGATGTTTGATCATTTCGCTATGAAAAGGGAGAGACTGCGAATTAGCAAATATTGAGGCCGACTTAGTACCTACCGTCTCTTCCTCAATCTCTCGTCTCTCTCTCTCTCTCTTATCTCGTCTCTCGTCTCTCTCTCTTCTCTCGTCTCTCTCTTTTCTCTCGTCTCTCTCTCTCTTATCTCCCTCTCTTTCTCTCTCTCTCCCTTCTCTCTCTCTCCTCTCTCTCTCTCTACCTGCTTTCCCTTATCTCCACCGTCAATCGCTCATACGCTTGCTACAGGTCGGAATAATCTTTTGAGCTTTAGCCAGCCCATTGACTACAATGAAGACTCGGACATGAATAAGCGAGCCAAGATTTCTTCATTACTCCACGTCTTGCAAGAGGGCGGAGCCTTAATTCTGAGTCAAAGGTGACAGAAAAAAGAAACGGAAAACGAATTCTAAGAAGAGCGATCAAAAGTTTAAGAGAGTGAAAGAAGGAAAGGAAGTGATAACAGGAAGATATTAAACCGGGGGAGGCATCCCGGTATAATAGTGCCAATTTTAGTATTTCTATGGAAATAAATTATTTACGTTAGCATTTATAATTTAATTTAATAATAAATAAAAGAAGAGACTTAAAGGCGCAACTCCAAAATAGACTTCCTAGGGAATTACACAATTTATGCTAAAAGATTAGGCGTAAAATCAGGGGCGTAAAAAAATATATTGATTAGGCGGAAAAGAGAGAGAGAGAGAGAGAGAGAAAGAGTTTAAAGCTGAAAAAGGGCGAGGTAACTGCTCTCAATTTTCTTGCAAGTGATGATGGAACAAAACCATCTTTTGTCTATAACAATATGATTTACATAATAATAATTAAACTACGTACTATGTACTTTTTTCGAGAACAATAAACAATGACAAAATTATAATTTTTATTCTATAATTACTTATACATACCATCACAGTTGAGCAGGCGTGCCTGGAGCGCAGAAGCGAGGATTCCACCGTTGCGCTTCTCAAAAGCACGCATCCGCTTCGAGAGCAGCTTTTCGCACTGGAAAAATTAATTATTAGTATTAATTAATTAGTTAATTAATTTTTTCACATTTCTTATTAATAAATTACACACATTTTAACTCCCCAATCAACCAATACCATCTTTTAAAATGGTGGTCATAAGCTCTCTCTATATGATTTTAAATATTTTTTTAAATCCAAAGTGCACCCTTATGCAGTTAAAGTAGGATTATCATCGAAAAGTTATGTAACAGTATAAATTGCTGGTTCTTTTTTGGATTTCGTCCTGCTATGAAATAGGGTATTCGAATGTATTTAATGCGTTTCATCATTTACTGGGTTGCTGCAGTCGCCGAATCAGTTATTATTTTTTCACGGTCATAGATATGTACGTTTAATTTCGTAGTATGCAAATATGGTCCCTGATCCTCTTCTATCAACTTTCACACCATTGTGACAGATTTGAGCTGACAGAGTGAAAGTGATCGAGAGAATGGACGAGACAGTGAAGCATAATAAAAGAAGGAGAACGAGAGAGAGAGAGAGAGAGCAAGAGAAGAAGAGAGAGATAGAAAGAGAGAGAGAGAGCGAGAGAGTGAGAGAGAAAGAGAGGGAGATAGAGAGAGAGAGTGAGAAAATGAGAGAGAGAGAGAGGATGAGAGAGGGAGAAAGAGTAATAGAGAGAAAGAAAGCGAGAGAAGGCCACGTTATTCTCTGGTGTGAAAACAGGACACCAAATGCTCGCTGAATAAGCTCTTCCATCACCAATGATCACAATATGTAACAATCTAGGAGTCTTATTAAAGATTTATAATTTCAAACGAATTAATCAACTAATTAATTTACTAGACCAAAATCTAACCAATGTAAACAATAGTCCTTTCCCTATGCACTACATATTATTATTCTAGAGCTGGTACAGTCGGAAGAAAATATTTGAAGACTTCTATTTAGCTATTTCCATGTACGTACATATTTCAGGCTAGTTCGGCATCCTTTTAGTTGCCCTGATGCAATCCATTGCTTACGCCCTTCTAGTTTTCCAGATTTTTTTTTTTTTGCTCCAGCCCAGCTCTTCCTCTCCTTTTTCTAATAGTGATAGTGGCGGTGGAAAACAGGAAAAGCATAGATGATCAGCAATTGCATGTTAAGATAAGTCGCCCTCGGCTAATTGTAAGACAGGCACTTTGCTGGCTGGCACCGTGCTGTTATGGGCAGACAAATGACACAGAATCACAAAAAAGAGAGAGAGAGAGATAGCAGAGAGACAGAGAAAGAGAGAGAGAGAGATAGGAGAGAGAAGAGTGAGAGAGGGAGGGAGAGAGAGAAATAGAGAGAGAGATGGAGAGGGAGAGAGAGGATCTTTGTCCAGGACTACACAATTAGCGAAATGCCACGTATTCTAGTGCTTGACGACTGCCGGAATCCCCGGAATCCTCCTGCTTTAATGTTTGCCGCCAGTACGCCATTTCTGCAGATTTGTAGCCAAAAGTCATATGAATATGAAAATCAGGCGCGAAATAAGCTGGAATACGATTCTTATTATACAAATGTGTACATAAAATACAACACTAAAATAATATTTCGACAATTAATTTTTTTGTGCAGAAAAGATTAAAAATTAAATCATTCCAGGAATTAGTGAGAGAACGAGAAAAGAAGCACATATTGCCTACATTCATGCAATATTTCCTTAATCTCTCCCATTTTGTTTAAAATTAGTCTATCGCATAGTCCAAGTTGAGGAAATATATAAATACAAAACCAGATATACCGTAGATAAGTACGTATTTATTTTAAAAAAAAAGAGAGCCTTTCTTGTGTGAAAAAATGAGCATATTTCCATTTGTTGAAAGAGAAAAATCGTGAAAAATACGATTCTTCTAAATGGTTTTTTTTACCTACATATTGCCATTAAAAAGCCGTTTGAGAAAAAGTAGTGTAAGTGTAAGCAAAAATTTCAATTTCTGCCATTCTTGACCAAAATTCTTTTAGAGCTCTTGCATTAGCACCAAATTATAGAAAGGACGAAAAGCTCATTGTCAACCGTAAAATATTTGAATATTTTGCTGATAAATATAGTCGTATCTCTTCTCTAAATCCCATATTCTCTCCGCTCTCGTGTCCGCCAAATTGGCGCGAATTCAAATTAGAGTTTTGGCCTCTTTAATTTTAAATATATATAATAAAATAAATGACAAATGTTACCGTTGGACAGGTGCAAGTCTCAAACGGGCAGACGGGAGCGTGGCCCTTCAGGATGACCTGTGTCAAATTCACTATTATTTTTCATGTTTACCTATATTTGTTACACTAATTTTTTTGTGAAAAAAATGCATTTCGACAATTAAAAAAATTAAATTATTAAATCTTTATAATAAGTCTAGAAGAATAATCATATATTAGAAATAAATAGAAATAAACACAACACCTGTCGCCCGTGCCCTTCGCAGCGTCGGCAGTAGAGGACACGTACAGAGGTTCCGCTGCCGCCACCGCCGCCAGAAGAAGTGCTGGCGGCCGAAGACGAATGCTCTTTGGCGCTGCTCTTCTCCATGCTCGACGGAGGCGTCGTATTCTCGGCGTCCGTTCCTCGGCTCGTGGTTGGGCCGGCTGGTTCGGCACGAATCGGCGAAGCTTCAAACGAAGTCATTCTTTTACTCTCTGCAAAATTTTAACTATTTATTTGCGGGTTTTCTTAAAATTAAAATACGCAATGAAATAATTCGAAACGAAACGCAAACCCAGAAAATATCATTAAAAGAAGTGTTTAGGCAGAGGCTTTCGTTGAAATATTTGTGATATTTACATATGCAAATATGGGCAGCGGTCTTACATACTTAAAATTTTCTGCACATTACGCATCACTTCTGTCCACCACTAAAGAATTGTATTATCGCAATCTATAAAGATCGAATGTTGAAAAAGAAGTCTTATTCAAACTAATAATAAAAATGCTAATGCAAAACGACGAAGAAATGTCAAAATTCCTGCCAATTGAAATTCTTCCGGGTTTGCTAAGCGACTAAATACTTTCTCTGAACGTTCTTTTAGACTTGAAGGACCTTTTGGACTTCGGGGCTCGTTGCATCCTGGATATCTATTCTTAGATATCTAAATATTTTGCTAGCAAAAGGAAGGCTCCTTTTGCCAGCACGACCTCGAAGAAAAGCAAGGTGGGGAGAGAAAAGAGAAAAGAATAAAGAAAGATGAAAAGAGTGCCTAAAGGCCAACCGTAATCTACATACATACTTGAATTTTCCTGCCCTCAATAGTCGCGCTTCTCTCTTGATCACACATGAGCGATATCGCCCTTGAATCAGGCAAAAAGGCGGAAATTCAAACTTGAATTTTTTTTGTTGCTCATTTAAGCTATGGATTATCTTAGCGCAAGAGAGATACGGTATTTTATTTGTACTTTTTTCTTCTTAAAATCAAGCATATTGTCTAACTTGTACATAACTCTCTCTCTCAAGCTCTTTCATTGTCTCGTTTTTCTCTGACGTCTCTCTGTCTATTTCTCATTGATTGGTGAAAGCCGCAAGGGCCTCAAGGACTTCCTGGGCGCATCGAGCGAGATGCCCTTTTCTACAGTATCCAAAACCTCGAATTGGCCAAGTACTGATTTTCAGAAAGAATCGATCTGCTAGGCCAATCGTAATCAAATGGTAAGACAAAAGAAGAAGATATTCTTTTCCGTCGTACACACAATTTGAAGCCTCTCACGAAATTGTCGAGTGAGCAAGAAGCATATAATAATTTAACAAAAATTTACTGCACATTAATTCAGGATAGAAAAAGAGAGAGAGAGTGATTAAATTCGAGTGAATTTCGATTGCTTGGAGGACACATCTGATGGTGGACATAGAGTAAGATAAAGATGAAGAGCGCAAAATTGCCAATGGTCAAGTTGTCAAATCAGATCAAAGATTATTGTTATTGCGCAAGGCACACAAACGCCATCGTATCTTAAACTTTATTCAAGCATACCGTAGTGAGACGATCTAGGGAATATCATCTTGCCTCTTATATGTATGTACCGTTGATTTCTAATGATTTTCTTGTAGCCTGCATAGTTTCAGCACAGAAAGACAGAGATTTATAATGTAGATCGGAATTGTAGATCGTAATGTCAACCCGATGAGCAGAAATCGGATTAGCAGAAAAAAAAGTGAGCTTTTCGCTTTCATGGCCTATCCATTAGGGAAGACATTGCGAAACGAGGCAGTTTGAGCAGGCGAACGAGTGTACGGTATCAGTGAAGAGGAAGAGTGAACGAGCAGGAGAACTCAGTGATCGTCAGAGATAGGAGAGCAAGAGAGAGAGAGAGAAAAAAAAGAGAGAGATAGAGAGATAGGAAGGCGAGAGTGAGAGTGTGTGAGAGAGAGAGAGAGAGAGAGAGAGAGTATAAACGAGCGACAACAAGATCGAAGAACTACACTTTAAGTTCATTCGTGCGACAACGTTTGATCGTCAGGGCCTGAAAGGCAAGTTATTGGCGATCAAACCTCCTCTTTCTCTCTCTCTCTCTCTCTCTCTCTCTCTCTCTCTCTTCCTCAATCCCTCTATCTCTCTCTCCATCTCTCTAGCTCTCTTTCGCTCGGCATGAACAGTACTCCGCTCTTTTCGGGGGCCAAAAGTTCAATCTCTTGTCCTCTTCTATTTCATTTTTGCTCTCTTCTTCCCTCATTTTTTCCCACAATCTCTCACTATCCTTCTCTCTCTCTCTCTCTCGCCCTCATTCTCTCTCTCTCTCTCTCTTTTGTCACACTTCATCTTAAAAGTATACGATCGCTGCCTCTGTTCCATTTTTGTCCTATCTTTATATTCCTCTTTATCATTTCATCGCCTCGTGGCCAGCAGAAATGACAATATGGGTGATTTCTCGGTCTCTCTTTTCTCTGCCTCACTCTCTTTCTCTCTTTCTATCTCTCTCTCCTCTCGTTTTCGTTCATCGTTGTGCAAAGGCCGAAAAGTTCAAAATTTCAAATACCATCTCTGAGCATCACTTTTCATTCTCCAACGGAAACGCGCCTTCATAAAACGTGTGATTTAACGAACAAGTATGTATGTAAACAAGACAAACATTTGTTTACAAGTTACGCAACAGCGAAGTACGGCAAATAACACGGAGAAGTCAGAGAGAATAACTACGTTTCAAGCACACACAAAACATGCACACAATCAGCTTCAGCTTCTCATATACATATCACAATCAGAGGAGAGGAAAGACACTACCGCTAATGATTGATCATTGAAAAAGAGGCCGGTAAATAGAAGAGAGTCACGGAATGAAAAGAGCGTTAGGCTTTTCAAGGAAACCATTAAAAGGAAGAGAGCAAGAGAGAGAGATAGAGAGAGGGAGAGAGGGAGGGAGAGAGAATGAAAAAGAGAGGGAGAGAGGGAGGGAGAGAGAATGAAAAAGAGAGAGAGGGAGAAAGGAAGAGTGAGAACGAGAGAGAGAGAAAGAGGGAAAGAGAGAGAGAGAGATCGGTGAAATCCTTTGTTAATTTCCCCAGGAGGGGGGGGGGCGACTAAGTTAGGGATGAGTTCAAAAAGCCAGCTGAGTTGCGCGCGGACCGAGAAGCTGCTGCTGCTCTCTTTGGCAAATGTAAGTGTGACTGTACGGCAGCTTCCTCACAGGTGATGATAATCATAGTTTCCATCTCTCTCTTTCTTTCTCTCTCTCTCTCTCTCTCTCTCTCTCTCTCTCTTTCGCTCTCTCTCTCTTTCGCTCTCTCTCTCTCTCTTTCTCTCTCTCACGCAAACTCTCTCTCTCTCTCTCTCTCTCTGTGCGCGCTCCGCCTTCATAACACACTTTTCATTAGCATACCGGCTTGTGAAATCCTGTCCCACTCTTCAATCAGTGCGTGGATGACAAGGAGTGTAGTGAGGTGAAGCAATAAGAGAAAAAGAGTGTAATGAGGAGAGATCGAGCGAAAGTGAGAGTGTGTGAGAGAGTGAAAGAGAGAGAGAGAGGGAAAGAGAAAGAGAGAGAGAGAGAGAGAGAAGAAGAAGATCCAGCGTGTGCCCAAAAAGTGGACCCAAATGAGGGCCCACGCACTCGCCGATATGAATCTGTTCTGTCCTGGCACAAGTTACAAAGATCGGATCCTAGAGCTATTTATCTCTCTCTATCTCTCTCTCCCTCTCTCTATCTGCTATCACACTCTCTCTCTCGCTCTCTCTCTCTCTTTGCCTCTTCTGTCACTCTCCTTTTCTCACTCTTCCATTTCTATCTCTCTCTCTCGTTTTTTTCTCTCTTTCTTGCCCTCTCTCCCTCTATCTACATCAATCTCTCTCTCTCTCTCTCTCTCTTTCTCTGCTGGTCTCACTTCGGCCTCACTTCGGTCTCTCGACGAAGAGGGACCAAAGAGAGTGAGAAGATCTCTCAAGTCACACAAACTGTTTTGCCCGGCAGCAGCAGCAGAGAACGAGGAGTGTGATAACATCCGCACCGGTATATGACATACCAAAGGGGAAAAAGAAGCTCGATTGTGTTTGTTCGTCCTCCACGCCATAAAGTGATTCGGGTTTTGCTCGAAACAAAATTTTTTGGCTCCACATTTTTCTCTAGCCTTTAATCATTTACCTTTTTTCCGTTAAATAAATATTGATAAAGAGTAGTTTATACTATAGGGATTCTAGATGAGTAAAAATTATATTTAAAAAAAACTTTTTAGAAATATGTATGTACATAAGTAGCACTCAGATTGAACCAGAGAGATGGAGAGAGAGAAAGAAAGATTGAGAGAGAAAGAGAAAGAGAGAGAGAAAGAGAAAGAGAGAGAGAGAGAGAGAGATTCGGAATTTGCGTTTTCTCACGCCATTCCGAATGTGCTTCTCGAATATAATGAAAATGCCCTATGAACGCGATCAAGATAACATCTTCCAAGAATTGCCGCCGCGAACTCTCAACTTTACACGTTCCCGAAATGCTATGATAGAGAGTAAAAAAAGGGAAAAAAGAATATGAAGAATAAATTAATCTTCCAGCACCAAGATAATCATCAGAAACGATAGGTTTTTCTTTTGTTTTTAGTCAACAAAAACAAGTCAATAAAAACAAGAAGCTATCACATAAACCGATGTGCACTTCCGTGAAGAGGGGAGGGGAGGGGGTGATTCCCCCCTTCCGATAACAAGGAAGACACCAGAGAAAAGGAGAACACTCTCGAGGTCAGCATGAGCAAGAGATTGTACTTTCTACTGTGCAAGCACATATCATCAGCTGCTCTGCTCTCTCTCTCTCCCTCTTTCTCTCTCTCTCTCTCTTTCTCTTTTACTCTCTCTCTCTCTCTCTCTTTCTCTAACCCTCTTAAAATTCCTCTCAGCCGCGCCTGATCCTGTGCTCATCTCTCGCAATGTGATCACTCCCTTCATTTCATCCGAGACAACAAGTAGGAAAGAGAGGGCAGAGAGCGAGAGAGAAAGAGAGACAGAGAGAGAGAGAGAGAGAGAAAGGGAGAGAGAAAGAGAGAGAGAGAGAGAGAGAGAGAGAGAGAGAGAAAGGGAGAGAGAAAGAGAGAGAGAGAAAGGGAGAGAGAAAGATAGAGAGAAAGAGAGAGAGAGCGGTTGAGATAGGGAGAGCAAGGGCGGAAAATGGAGGGCCAAAAAGTTGTGGGAGATGCCTCTGTGACTTTTTGATCTCTTGGGCGCGTGCGCCTTTGGTGCTTGCATGTTTCCCTCTCTCTCTGTTTCTCTCTTACTCTCTCTCTCTCTCTCTCTCTCTTCCTTTCTCACTCTTTCCCCGGTCCGCTCTCGATTTTCTCGCCAGCCGTGGGTTGCTTCCCTTCAGAGGAACAGAAAAGAGAACAAGGGAGGAAAAAGCCTCCTTCATAGCTATTCTAGCTCTCTCTCTCTCTCTCTCTCTCTCTCTCTCTCTCTCTCTCTCTGAAAATTCCATTCTCTAATTCTCTTCATCGACATCATTATTTTGCTCTCAAATTAGCTCACTTTTATTTCCACATCTAATTCTCTGTGTTGTTTTCTCTGCTATATCTCTCTCTTCCGTACCCGTCTGTCTCTCTCTCTTTCTCTCTCTCTGTTTCTCTCTCTCTCTCCTCTGATTCCGATAGCAGGTACTATCATTTAACTCTCGTCTCACAAAACTCGCACAGATCCCCCGCCCCTTTTTGCAGATCTTTGCTCACTGCTCGTCAGCGGCGTTCAAAATGTTCTATGCGCTATCTCTCTCGCACTATGCACAATCTCCATCAATCTCTCGCTCTCTCTCCCTCTCTCACTCTCTCTCGTTCTCTCACTCTCTCACTCTCTCTTACCTTCCGATCTCTGCTTCCATTTCGTACTCTTGCTAGAGATATAAGGGACACGCTACATCGCCATTTCAATAGCACATTTGAGCAATGATATAGACATTATATGGTTTCCTGGTCAAATGACGATCAACGGTTTTGCATTGGGGTCTCCAGTGAGAGGTGAACAGATGCAAATGTATGGGGGAATTCTATAAATTTGCTCTCTTGGTCTTATCTCTCTCTCTCTCCCTCTCTCTCTCTCTCTCCCTCTCTCTCTCTCTCGCCCTCTCTCTCTCGCCCTCTCTCTCTTTCTCTCTATCTCTCTCGCCCTCCCTCTCTCTCTCTCTCTTTCTCTCTCTCTAATTCTGAGAACAAGTTAAATATTTAAAAAAAAAATTAGGCCGCTGAAGGGGGGGAGGGGGATAAAGCCACCTGGCCCGAGTATAGCTAGGCTCCACCCTCCGCCCGGGGTCCACATGCTGCACAGCAGGATTGACAATGTGCATTTCTCTAGTCAGCCAGGAATATATATATATATGAGAGAGAGAGAGAGAGAGAGAGAGAGAGAGAGAGAGCCGGGGGGCCGTGACGTGCGAGCCACAGGTGAAGCAGAGAGGAAGAGATCAAGGTGGATAGAGAGAGAGAAAGCAGAGAGAGAAGGAGAGACAGATAGCAGAGAGAGCAGAGAAAGCAGAGAGAGAAAGAGAGAGCAGAGAGAGAGAGAGCAGAGAAAAAGAGAAACACTTCGAGAATATTTTTGTTTGTTATTGTACAGTAGAAATGGCGTATTATACGGTAGCACTGAAAAAAATTTTTTTTTAAATTATAAATACCCTTGGGGACAATTGTATGTCGGTCTACGGAATCAGAAGAACAACAAGGACTATAGAATGTCTGGAAGAATGACGCGCTTTTAACTGGGCAAAGAGAGAGGCGAGAATGACGCTGATTTAGAGCACGTTTAAGAACAAAGAAGAGCCATTTTGGAACGCATGAATATTTAGGCTTTCCATCTTATCTCTCTCTCTCAATCTCTCTCTCTTTTACTTTCTCTCTCTCGCTCTCTCTCTCTCTCAATCTCTCTCTCTCTCTCTCTCTCTCTTTCTCTCTCAATCTCTCTCTCTCTCTTTCTTTTACTTTCTCTCTCCCTCTCTCTTTCGCTTTCTCTCTCTCAATCTCCCTCTCGCTTTCTTTCTCCCAATTTCTCTCTCTCTCTATCTCTCTCTCCATCCTCCAACTATCATCTTCCCCCTCTCTCTCACTCAGCCCTGCAATGAAAAATGGCAAAAAACTGAGCGACAAAAATGTGAAAGGGAAATACAAGAAAAAAAAGGCGAAACCAATTAACGGTTCCACATTGGTAAGGAAGAAGCGAATGGAGATTGCTCGAGACATTTTCAGATGTGGAGCAGCGAAAGACAGACGACGACGGTGAATCGGCCAGGATCGTAATTAAGCAGCAGCAGCTACACCGTAATGGCAGTTGTACCACATGGTTGGGAGAGAGAGAGAGAGAAAGAGAGAGAGAGAAAGAGAGAGAGAAAGAGAGAGAGAGAGAAAGAGAGAGAGAAAGAGAGAGAGTGTGAGGTAGAGATTAGCAGAGAACGAGAGAAAAGACAGAGAGAGGAAGAGAAAAGAGCGAGGAGAAATGGAGACCGACATTCCGAATGCAGTATGCAAAAAGAAAGGGAATGAAGACGAAAAGGTTTAAATGGCAGACAGCTTGCGTTCAATGCAGACTGCACGCGTCCAGACGAAACAAGCAAGCAACTTCAATCATTCCAATTTTAATCGTCGGATACACGATTCTAATTGCATGAAAATGTCCTCGAGGGGCTGCAATTGTATATACACATGTGTACATATACAAGTAAGACAATGACCCTTTCTAGGGGCGCAGAGGAGGAAAGAGAGAGAGAGGGGGAGAGAGATAAAGAGGTGAAAGAGAAAGAGACAGAAAGAGAGAGAGAGAGAGAGAGAGAGAGAGAGAGAGAGCGAAGGGAACACAGAGAGAGAGAGAGAGAGAGAGAGAGAGAGAGCGAAGGGAACACAGAGAGAGAGAGAGAGAGAGAGATTGTGACTGTTGGCTCGAGCACCAACAACAACTCATTCCATGTGGGCCAACCTCCGACCCCTCCTCTGCCCGCCTCATATGGCTTGCCAAGAACTGGCATCACTTGTACTTGTGATCTTTAGGCGTCTGCATACAATACAAGTGTGCAGATCGCGTTCGAAAAGTTGTTGTAGTGGTGTACCCGGGTTAGAGAGCATGGATGAGAGAGAGGGAGAGAGAGAGAGAGAAGAGGGAAAGTGAGGTGAACGGGGGCAGGCTGGCGATAAAAAGGAGAAAGCTAGAAATAGAACGATGAGCGAGAGTGAGATAGAGAGTGAGAGAAAGAAGAAGAGATTAAGAGAGAGAGAGAGAAAGGAAGAGAGAGAGAGGAAGAGAGAGAGAGAGAATACAATCATTCTTGGCTGTGCTCGAATCGGCGATCAAGCGAGAGTTCAAACAATGACTCGGTCAAAGTATGACGGTGACGGAAAGGCGAGTGATTGAGAGAGAGAAGTTACAGAGAGAAGTTAGAGAGTATTAGGTAATGAGAAGACAGACAGAGAAAGACAGAGAGATAGAGAGGCAGCAATTGACTTAGGGCCAAGAACCATCGGTTCTAAATTGAGAAAAAAAAAATTAAAAAAAATTCGTTGGGGGGGGGACGGAATGGCTCAATTTTGTGCAGCACAAATTTGTCAATTTTGTCACCAGGGAGTGAATTCGGATCTAGAATGCGTTGGACAAAGGCGCAAAAAAAAGAGAGGAAAAGAGGGTCAAAGAGGAGGGTGGATGAGAAGAGAGGCTTTTAGAAAGGGCGCACCAAGTGGCAATAGCCAAAGGCAGAGGGAAAAAAGGAGAAGAGAAACAGGGCACCAAATCAGTGTTGTGCTTGGGCCACGAAAGAGTGAGTGAGAAATGAGGTGGTGCTTGGGGAAGGCAGGCGAACTGAACTCGGATGAGAGAAGAGGAGAGCCAGGTTGGCACGGTGGTTGATTAGAGGGGATTCTCCATTAATCACTCGGACTTACATATATGTGACACCTTCCCCCCGGACGGTCCACTGGGAATACAGTCCGCGAACGGTGATATATATTTATTATAATAATGATAATTATTATTGCTATTGTTATCATTATTAACGTATATATATATAATAATAATAATAATAATTAAATATAATATTATTCTTCAAAGCTAATGGTAAGAATTGCATGTATGTATAGGCACAAATAATAGCTCATCTTCCAGCGCAATCTTCTAGCTCAACCGGCTGCTGCTCACTTTCACTTTATTGGTGGTCCTAAGAAAACGGCGGCGGCAGTTGTAAACTAGCCTGTTTACACAAGGTCACTATTTGTAAACAACGGATTTTTAATTAGCGGTTTTGTAAATAACGGATTGTAAACAAGTATTTGTAAACAACAGATTGTAAACAGCAGATTTGTAAACAACGGGTAGGCGCCCATGATAATATCGGCACAGTTTGGAGCCTGGAGAAAATGAGAGAATATATCGACTAAAATTGGTCATTGAGGGGGCCGAATAAGAAGATGAAAAAGATTCCTATCGAAGTGGACTCGTGAGATGTACACGGAGAGATTGAAATAGCACAAGACCGTCTTCAAATGCTAATTGTAAGCAAAAGATCAGAAATGAGAAGAGGGCTAAGGGCTAATCGTAAGAGGAAAACGAGGAAGAGATGAGTGCAGATAAAATAGAAAATGGAGAAAGAACGAGAGAGAGAGAGAGAAAGAGGCTGCCAGAAAATATATTGTTGATTTTTGGTCAATTAAAATGAAATATTAGAAGAAGAAAAAAACTTTTTTTTTCTTCTAATATCATCGCAACCACTACAGAGCCTTCTCCAGACGGCCACTGAGGCTGGAAGAAAGGCGCGCTATTGACGAAGCCTGCCTGAGTCGTCTAAAGTAGTAAAAGCCATCTGAACCCGCCCCTTCCACAAGCTCCACCTCCTTACTCCCCCGGCGACTCTTCTCGAATGTTAACTCTCTCTCTCTCTCTCTCTCTCCTCTCTCTCTCTCTCTCGCTATCTCTATATCATTACCGTAGTTCCGCGCTAGGAGTTTGAACGACAAACTTTAATCCAGTAGAGAATGTTGATGATATCGTGCATGTAAATACATTAATTAAATTCAGTAATATATTATTTCGTAATTTTTTCACATGATGTATGAGATATGTATACGTAGTGTGCATATAGTGAACCCGTCAGAATTAGAAAAGAGACATTCTGCGAGTCATTCTGCTTTTTTTTTGCCTTTTTGGTGTGCTCCGAGGAGATTTGGGAGATGTGCTCGAAAATTATGTCCAATCCACTTCGATACAAATCTAAGTGGACTTTCTCTCCCCTCTCTCGATCTTTTTTTTTCCTTTTCTATCTCTCTCTATCCTTTCTCTCTCTCTCTCTCTCTCTCTCTCCTCTCTCTCTCTCTCTCTCTCTCTTTCTCTCTCCTTGCACACACGCCATTAAATCGACGTTGCACAAAGTGCCCAATAAGACGGAATTTTATCGATTTACATACATCGTTCATCTCAAAGACCACGACACTAAAATGGAAAACCAATAAAACATTAGCTATCCTATTGTCTCCGGCGAAGAGAAGTTCAACCCCAATTGGAGGGGGGTTACATCCGCCTCTGATATTCCAGAATAGAACTGAATAGATTTCGGAGCGGAATCTTCGGTCAATCCCATTTTTCTTCTCCGGCATCCGAAAGGCTACTTTCATTATTTGCTCATCTGCACTGCAACAGCAACGAAAGGAAGTCGCTCTCGAATTCGAACGTGATTTATTGGAGAAATGAAAAGGAACATGGCACATCCTGTATATACAGATAATATCTGATACTATGTGGATGAGAGAGAGGAGAGAAAGAGAGAGAGACTGAGAATTAAGAGAGAGAGAGAGAGAGAGAGAGAGAGAGACAGAAAGAGAGAGCAAGGGAGAGAGAGAAAGAAAGAGATGAAGCGAGAGAGAGCGAGAGAGAGAAAGAAAGAGAAGGAGAAAGAAAGAAAGGGAGAGAGAGAGAGAGAGAGAGAGAGAGAGAAAAGGTCAAGACCAAGAGAACGTACAAAATCACATGAATAACTTTCTAGTTTGCATAAAGTTTCTCTCGACATTATTGCATCCAAAAATTTGCGTCAAACATATCATCGATAAATCAATCAATTCAATCAACGGAACTAGCAAACCGTAACTGGTCGGGCAGTAAAGGCAGGTTTGCGAGCAAATAATAATATGAGCACCTTTTAGAGTAAGTAAAATATACCATGGATATATGTTATAAAATGCTTCTAAATGCATATTTGGATTTCCAAAAGAATTCCATCTCTGACATTTCAGATAGTATTACTTTTAGAGAGAGAAAAAAAGGGTAATTTTTTTTTAAGAAAAAAAAATGAAATAACTCAAATATTGACGCAATTGAGTGAGCTTTTCTCTCGCTTTGCGATGCACTAAAAAATAATGCCTACGTTCACGGCGCTATTCCTTTCTTTTTCGTCTCACGCAACTGAACAAATATATTCGATAAAGTCGCTGGTTTTTGAAGCGAAATCCTCTTTCACGATGAGCCACAACGTATCACAAGGAATTAAATCACTTTCAATATCTCGATATAATCTTCTTTTGGCAAAGCGATAATCCATCCAATTTTCAATCAATAATTCTTGGCGGGAAAGACTAAAATTCAAAAATTCAAATAATCTCTAAAGTATCACACTCTTCTCTTCTCTTTAGATGGCGAATATTAAAAAAAAAGAAATATTGGCGGGAAAGGCCAAAATTCAAAAATTCAAATAATCTCTACCGTATCGCTCTCTCTTCTAATCACTTTTCAATCAATAAAGAAATCTTGGCGGTAAAGAGCAAAATTCAAAAATTCCAACATTCTCTTCTCTTATCTTCTAGATGGCGAAGAGTGCGAGAAGCATCGCTGCGACGACACCCATGAGTATGATGGACAGCACGGTCCAGAGGAGCTGCCCGACGCCCGCGCAGCACATCTCCTCGCACGCTGACAACTCGTCCTCTTCGGACGACTCGTCAGGATGGCACTGCAAAAAAATGCACGTTTGAATTCGCGCCATTTTCCCTGATGGCACTGCAAAGAAAATGCACGTTTGAATTCGCGCCATTTTCCCTGATGGCACTGCAAAAAATGCACTTTTGAATTCGCGCCATTTTCCCTGATGGCACTGCAAAAAAAATGCACGTTTGAATTCGCGCCATTTTCCCTGATGGCACTGCAAAGAAAATGCACGTTTGAATTCGCGCCATTTTCGCTGATGGCACTGCAAAAAATGCACTTTTGAATTCGCGCCATTTTCCCTGATGGCACTGCAAAAAAAAATTCACGTTTGAATTCGCGCCATTTTCCCTGATGGCACTGCAAAAAATGCACGTTTGAATTCGCGCCGTTTTCCCTGATGGCACTGCAAACAAATGCACGTTTGAATTCGCGCCATTTTCGCTGATCAAGCTATTTGCACAGCGCGCGCATGGCACAAGAGAAACGTTGCCAGAAAAATTGAGCAAGATTGTGTTCTTTAATATCTTATTGACAATGAGTTTGTTTAGTCTTCCGGTACGCATTGAAGCGAAGGCGCTCTTTTAAAGGAAGGATAGGATCAGTCAAAACTAACAAAGGATGAGATCGGAAACCATTCTAATTGTAAGTCAAATCGGTGAAATTCCTTCCGGGTTCATTTTATCTTCCAATTTTTATTGAAAAGCCGGAGTTCTAATCCATGCTCCGGAGGGCGTTTTTGTTGCGAAAATAGCTACATATGTTGCTAAACGGAAGCCATGGAAACCGCGCACTTTCCTTTAGTCTCTCTAACCACTTTCCCTAGTATTTCTTCGTATTCTAACGCGGTGGCAGCATCATCTTTCGACCGTATTCCTTCTTACCACCGCAGTTTAGAAGATATTTCACAATCTCTCAATCTCTAATCGTTTGCGCTTCGGCTCATTGTCTAGTTGTTGACGTTTAATTGTCGACCCGTAACCAATCTCCACTTTATGATGATCCTATATGCCAAAGACTTCAATCTTATATGCGAATGCGCGATAGCTTCTAGAAGGCATGGCGCCTAAAAGCTCAACTGAAATGACGAGAAGCTTGAGCCAGTATTTGCTTTTGGCGACATCAATAAGGTGAACTCTTTCCATCTACATTCAAAAAGCAGGGTCCGACGATTTCAATCGAGGGGAGCCACGGAAGAGAAGGATTTGGACATGCCCAATGATCACTCGTTCTCTGCATGCGCCTTTGCCTTTTCGGTGTATGATTCCATTTGGGCCGAGAAGAGAAGAGCGCTGTTCAATTTCTGGCCCTTCACTACATCGTACAGTCACGCACATCTAAGCAAAGATCAAACAATGAGCGGGTCAACGAGAGAGAAAGAGAGAGAGAGAGAGAGAGAGAGAGAGAGAGAGCAGAGAGAGAGAGAGAAGGAGAACGAGACAGCAAGAGAGAGAGAGAGAGAGAGAGAGAGAGAGAGAGAGAGAGAGAGAGAGAGCAGAGAGAGAGAGAGAGAAGGAGAACGAGACAGCAAGGAGAGAGCGAGAGAGAGAGAGAGAGAGAGAGAGAGCCCGAATTAGAGAGAGATAGAGAAGTAAAGAGGTAGAGGGAATCATAGAGATAGAAAGATCGATGGAGAAAGATTATGAGTACAGAGAATAGAGTTTGGATTTTTCGGGTTGCGTAAAGCGTTACCGCGAGTATTCCCCCAAACTGTGAGTTGAACTCTCTCTCTCTCTCTCTCTCTCTCTCTCTCTCTCTCTTTCTCTCTCTCACTTTCTTCTCTCTCCCCATTCTTTCTCCCTCTCCCTCTCTTTATTTCTCTCTCTTTCTCTCTCTTTTACTTCTCTATCTCCCGCTCGCGACAGTCACACCTTGAACCCAGTGTACTTGTCCGTCCTAGCTCAGCTCCAATGATCAAGAAGCGTTTCAGGCAAAAGAGTACAGGGTAGATTAGTCAATTTTTAAAAATAATTTCGTAACTTTGATCAATGCCTTTTCTTCTTCTTCTCAATATCAATATCAAACATGACGAAATCAATCCGCCGGTGGGATTATTCGGGTAAATCAAGAAGAGAGCGCAATGAACCACCTGCTAGCGGTTTCATGTTTTATGTCACTTGTAAGATTCCGAAAAAATGGAGAAAAAATTTATAAAATGTGATAGCCATCGCCCAAACGTTGCTCATTCAAAAGGTTCACTCGTCGATATACTAGTGCGTTCAGGGCAGACGTACAAAGTGGCCGCAATTGGGCCGGCCCAACGAGCCTGGGCCCGGGCCGGGCCGGGCCCATAAAAAGTTGGGCCGGCCCGCAGGCCCGATTGGGCCCGATAAGAATACAACTTCAGGGACGAAAGAGATCTCTAATATTAGAGCTACCAGAGATTTCAATCTCCGCCCGCCGCTCTCGGTGGTAGTTGGTTGGAATGAAAGTATACACTCTTTGGCCTCCCAAGATGGGAATCACATTTATGTAACCGCCACTACTGGGCCAGAATGTAAAATGACACGTAATCAATGCGATGCGGCTACCTTAGAAAAGTTGCGTTGTGGCCACATTCAATCGACTGCTAGCCAACACCTAACAAGGGAGCCGTTGCATTGCAAGCATAACCAGGCGGGTTTTGCTCGAACTTCTCCAGATCTATAGTCGATGATAACCAGTTTCACTTTTCCCTAGATGGCCCCGGCCATTTTATATCATCGATTTAACATTTTATATTGCCGGAGGCCATTTAGAAAAAAAAACTGAAAATGGTTTTCTCGACTTACAATTAATATTCGACTTAATATCGATCAAAAAAAATCCGCCGGGTTATATGGTTCTCTTGTTAGGGTTGGCGAGCAGCCAGATTTCATGTGGACACAACGAAATTTCTTAAGCGATTATTTGTATTGATGGCAATACAATAAGAGACAGGAAATAGAATTGTTTGGGAATTTAAAGAAAAATAGTAAGATAATTTAGTTAACTTTTAGAATAGCGAAACAGTGGAAGCTTACGTGGACTCGCCAGTCAAGAGTTGTAAGATATCGATTTTTCAAATGAATATTTCGCGCCCTTTTCCCTACCTGGAATGCCGGCAGATAGGCCTGAGGCTGCATGCTGGTGGCGACAGCATTCGTCGTCGGATATGGCGTATAATAGATGGCGGGCGCGCCAGACGAGGCTGCGGCGACTGCGGCGGTGCCCGGACATTGAGACGCCGGAATCGCGTACCTTCAAGTAAAAAGCCATTTTGAATTTCAGCGCTTTTAATATTGATAGTAATTAACATGGATAGCTATGCTAAATAGTGCCAAAACACACTAAAATAATATAGGCTCCCGAAGAGATTGTTGCCTACAAGAATATATAGCATCAGTTCTGATTTTTTTGTCAGTAGATTTTTAACTATCCATTTTTCATTTTGCTTTTCTCTTTCTCTCTCTTTCTGTCTCTACTTCTCCTTATCACCCTCTCTCTCTCTCTCACCGTTCTTACCACATTTGACCGGAGGCAGAAGAGACTCTGGCTGTCGGCGCCGCTGCATAGCTCATCTGCGGATAGAACATAGCTGCCGGAAGAGCGGCCGCTCCGCCAAAACACGCCCGATCGGACGAATGCCTGTGTTGGGAAAAGCAGAATAGCTATGATAGAAATTATTTTATTAATATAATATATAATTATACTAATATAAATTTGTATATATATATATATATATATATATATATATATATGTTTGTATATATATATTTTTTTAAAGAATAATTTATAGTTAAATAGTGGGTGACCATAAAATTACGATATCATTTCAAAACAATAGAATAGTTCGACTCAACATGACTACTTGATTTCCAAAAATTTCTTTGTACATCTTTGGCAGTCTTCGATTTGCTTCATTTTTTTTTTCTTTTAAATGCTTCTTTCCACTTGAGACACCGTACCTTGTGCTCAATGCTTCGCGTTGGCGTATATTGACTATGTTAGAGTCTATGTAATTTTTGCTCTCCATTTACTCATAATACCTCTTTCATCGTTTTCTCCTATCCTCCTCTTGGGATTACTGAACGCTACAGTACCACCTTTTCATGTTTCATCCCTCTCATTGTCAAAAGTGTAAAATTCATTCGCTATGTATGATTCATCTAATTACATACATACATACTTGTCATTATTCGTGAATGTGTCGAGTTTCTTGAACAGTGAATAATAATTGCAAATTATCTGGTCATTCATGTGAAAGGCCGAGGAGGCCTTTCATGCTGTATGGATATGTATGCTCTTTTGCTTTTATCTCAAGGGTTCAGCGGGTACATGCCGATGAGGGAAGAAATGCATGCAGGCAAAGAAAAAGATGCCAGAGGGAAAGAGCCCGAGAGATGTAGAGAGGACGATGAAGGAAACTGCTGAGAGAGCGAGGGACAAGGGAGAATGAGCGAGAGTGAGAGAGAGAGAGAGCGCGCGAGAAAGAAAGAGAGCATAGAGAAAGATTATGCGCTAGTTTCATTCTAGCCTATGCACTCAACGTTCATATGCGGAAGAGAGCGCAAGAAATCAAGAAGCATTCTTAAAATGTGCAGAAGTCTGCTCTTAGAGGGATGGAAGGCGACGATATCTCCTGACTCAGCTTTCCTTCTCACCTTTGGCCTCTCCGAACACTCTTCATCATACAAATAGGAGGGGAAAGGGAGAGCGCTTAGGCTAAAGATACGGTATCAGAGAGTCGGGGTAGGAGGCAGCAAAAAAGGCGAGAGAGACAAAGCGGAAGTACATATGTATAGCCAGAAGGAAAAAGGCTGTTTGTCTATATAACTGGCGCGAGAAAGCGCGACATTGGTAGCAGGAATTATTTGTGCGAATTAGAAATCGCTGGAATTAGAAATCATAAGTTCATTCCTAGAAGAAGTGGAGGTGTTGATGACACATGTCAGCTGCTGTGCAATTTCCGTGAATTGGAGAAGAGAGTTCACGAGAAAACGTGCTGCTGCTCAATGCTACCGTAGTAATCAGGCAGGAACATGAGGGTCGGAGAGCAAAAATAGAGAGAAACCAACATAACAGGGGCTACATAAATGGATTTTTTTTGTTGTTTTGTTCTAAACACTCTAATAAAAGAAGAAAAAAGGAAGTGTGAAATTTCTCAACTGAATGAGTCGGAAGAAAAATAAATAATGACGCTCAGGGATTTCCAATGAATAGACTCGCATCAGGATATGGTAGTTGGAATAAAGAGAAGAATGAGGAAGAAGAAGAGAAAGAAAGAGAGCATGAGCAAGGCTTAGAAATTTGAGGATTGGCAATTGGTGCTGATGTCTGTTGGCATTTGTAGCCATTTTTTTTTATACATATAGTAACGATTCCGAACATCGGAGCACTTTTTCTTGGTCTATGTAGATAAGTTCCTTATAAAAATGTGTCTTTATAATGATGTCTTTAAAGGAGACCTTAAGGGAAAAAATTCCTACCACAAAGTCCCTCACGGATTTGGACGGAATAATAAAAAGAACGGAGTAAAGAATCAACAGAAATGGTGATACTGCCCCTTGCCTCTCTCCCCAGAAACTTGTGGTTTGCACCACGGCCAGGTGAGCCTGCGTGTTAAGAAAAACCCGGCCAATGTTGGTTGCGCGCACCATATGTATGCAATTCATTGGCATGACTCGGTTGGCCTAGCGGCCACGGTGTTGTTCTACCAAGAATTTTTGAAAATGGCGGGAAAATAAAATTTTTGGGAATTCAAAGTAGAAAACAGTGTTAGTTTAGATGGTTCCCTTGTCAGGGCATGAAAGTTTTTGTGACTTCGGGACACTTGCAATCGAAGTTTCTATCACAACCCGACCAAATAAGGCGAAAAAAAACAAGACACTATTTATTCGCCTCGGACCTCCTGTAATGACTATTCAAACGTTTTTCGGCGAACTTGAAATGTTCGGAAGAAGAGAAAAAAAGAGAGCATGAGCAAGGCTTTGAAATTTGAGGATTTGAAATTGGTGCTGATGTCTGATGGCAATTGTAGCCATTTCTTTTTATACATGTAGTAACTATTCCAAACATCGGAACACTTTTTTTTTGTCTAGATAACTTCCTTATAAAAATGTGTCTTTATAATGATGTCTTTAATGAGTATTCAAACGTTTTTCGGGCGAACTTGAAATGTTAGAACAAAAGACGCAACTTGGAATAATCATGATGCATGCGGCAGGTGAAAGGAGTCCTGCAAGCCGGGGCCAGGCTCATTTGAGCATCCTTCTTACGTGATTTCAGTGTCTTTTTGCGTGGTTTCAGTGACTCCTTGCTACATTTGAGTGCAATTTTCAGAACACTATTTTAACACTAATAACTGCTGTGCATAAGACAGAAAACCTTGTCAAATCAAGAAAAAAAAGATAGACGACACAAAAAGTTTGCGTGCAAGTTCCTTTTTGTTCTTCTGCACCTTTTTTCCTGGAACTTTGAAGCTGACTTTTTGCCCTGCAAAAAAGCCCCTTTCAACATTCACAGACCAAAATGACAAACTCTCCTCACGACATCACCAAGGTCCGTATAACAATCGTAGAACAGACTTTTACTTAAAAGGGGGCAAGGAGCTGCATATTAAAAAAATTTACAAGACATAGTATTTTTTGCAGTATGTTTTTCCTAATAATTAATGATTACAAAAATTTATTAATTAATTTAGTTAAAAAAATTTTTAATAAAAAAATAACACATACACACACCTTCCAATGGTGGCACTCGAGAAGAGTGGGTGTGCTGCCATGAAGGATGGAGACGTTTCGTCCAGCCACTTTGGTTGAGGCTGGGAAAAAAGATTTTAAAAAAGATTAACATTTTTTCATTAATATCTTTTCGTTGCTAGAATTTGAAATAAGAAATAAAAATTAATCCATTTTTGAATTGCCGCCTTCACCCTGTCTGGGCGTTTACACTCTCATTTTGCATGCTATTTCGCAGGTCGCAGCACAAACCCAAAATAGCACAGGCGTGGAATGAAAGTGCGAATAAAATTTCATATACTTCTTCGCTGACCTCAATTTTTACATATCGACCGGTCAAACCATAATTTTTTTTATTTCTAAGATCTACATATTTTCAAAGATGTAACATAATAATCAATATGTATTACTTTATTTAAAAAAAATACACACACAACACATACAAAATTGGGAAGCATAAAGGCAATGGTAGCTGAGGTGGTAAAAAGAAGTAATATAATTATTCAATTTAAATAGTACCCTTGGCATGGTGTCGTAGCGCATGATTAGTTGCAAGAGATCGATCAATGAGGATCGAGAGCTGATATGGTCTGCGAGGAGGAGAAGCCACCGGGACGGGTCACAGGGGAGATAAAAGCGAAAGTGAGAGAGGGGGCAAAGGGGATGGCCGCATAAAGTACGAGCGAGAGTGGACTGGTAGGTTTACGAGATGGAAGAGAATTAGAGAAGAGAGAGAGAGAGCAGGCGAGAGAGAGAGAGAAAGATAGGAGAGAGAGGGAGTAAAGGGAGAAGAAAGAAGAGAAAGAAAAGAGAAAGAGAGAGAGAAAAAAGAGAGAAAAGAGAGAGAAGAAAAAGAAAGAATGAGCACGAAAGGGAAACTGGATAGACACCGAAAAGGCGAAAGCTGCAGGAAGTCGAAAATGCATTATGCACTCTCACCGTTACTGCTCTCCCTTTCTTCTTTTCTACATCTCGGTCTCTTTTATGTACCTCTCTCTCTATTTCTCTCTCTTTCTCTTCTCTTTCTCTCTATCTCTCTGTCTGTCTCTCTCTCTCTCCACTTTCCACCATATCCCGAGAAACAGGTAAAAATAGTCCATAATTGTGTGCGACTGCAAGAACAGAAATTAGTGCGGAATGTTACTTGAAAGAAGCAGCGCGCGTTGTTTTTGGTCCTAGGACTTAACAGAAAGAAAAAAAGAAGCCCGAGCTCAAACACTCTCTTTCCATCTTCCATTCAGCAGCAGAGGAGAGATACCAGAGATAAGGAAGTCGTAAATACTATCGTGATATATCTATACGATTTCCAAGAATTGAGAATGAAGGTGCCCAATGAAAGGAGATGTCGTTGTGCATTCCAAGAATTGGCGTTAAGATTCCACCATTCACTCGATGACCAGTGGTCATATTTATAGTTTATGCACTTTTGTAGCCTCATGAGCTTCGTGAGTTATATACATATTTGTCTCGTCCAGTCAATCATCCCGGCTAAAGCGGTCATTTCTCTACGATTTCTAGGAATCGGTCAAATCTTGCCTCGTGCTCTAATCTTTGAAGCCTGGACGAAGAAGAGAGAAAAAGGAACTGAGAGATAGATGAGAGAGAGAAAGAGAG
>CALZFC010000349.1:4110000-4190000 GCA_945643635.1 Allodiplogaster sudhausi
AGCTTATTGTTAAATATATATCTACCACAGAGAGGCAGAGAAAGACAGACAGAGACAGAGACAGAGAAATAGAGAGAGAGAGAGAGGAGAGGAAAATGGAGGAACAGAAGAAGAAGAGAGCAACAGAGACGAGAGAGAGAGAGACAGAGAGACGACATTTCGAAAAAAAAGAGATTGAGGGAGAACTGGATGGTTAATTCCGGTTTAAAAGCAGAGCAAGACACTAAAGGAAAGGTTAATTCTAAGGCAACTATATCAATTTTACTTTTTGAAATGCGAGACAAATATTTCCCAGCTGAACGTAGAGGTTTTAATTTTTTTCTGCCTTTCATCTTGAAAACCGGAAAAAATAAAATCGACATCCTTGCTTTGCATATGGTGTTATATTATGAAATCAGAGAAACAAATTATTGATGAAAAATAATGACTCAAAAAAAGAATCAAACGTCTTCTTGTTGATGTCTGAAGCAAGACGAGATCGTCTGGCACTCCCTCTCTCTGCCTGCTGCTCTCTTCTCTCTCTCGTCCTTTTCTCTGCCTCTCTGCGCTCTCCTCTCCCGGCGTGCTCTCTTGTCGTCGTCTCTTTCCTCTTCTTCTCTGCCTCTCCTCTCCCGGCGTGCTCTCTCGCCTCTTCTCTCCTGCAGAATGCACTCGTAGTCTGCGATGAGTGCATCGAGGAGCTGCTCGAGAGCGCGCTCCGCCGCCTCCTCGGCAACGGAGGACTCCACCACTGCTCTCTGCACGGCGGGAAATTTGAATTTTCAAATTTTTTTAAAAAATAATTTTAAATTTATACAATATCGCAGTAGCCGGAATGCGTTAGTTTGGTTTAAAAAAATATATATATAATCTGTTAATTCGTTTACTTCTTGAGTAATACAATTAAAGCGTTAATTCCGCTTTGCAATTGAAGTAGTTCAGTTAATCGGTTAGTTGTTTTCGGAAAAAGCGAAGTAGTTTCGAAAATGTGTTCCTATAAAATGAATGAAAAAAGAAAGGAAATGAATAAGGCTAGAATAAGTAGCAAGTGAGGCTAATGATTGATTCATTGACTGTGTCTATGCGTGTATGATGTTAGATGGTTAGAGAAGCCTAACCGATCCTTGTGCCGCCGCGGCGACGGATGGAGCAACCCTGAGAGCCGACGGATGGACGCCAGAGAGAGCGCCGGCGCCAAGTGCTGCCTCGGCCGCCGCGACCGCGTCTCGCCACGCGGACAGACGGATACTGCTCGGCGCCGCTGCGGAGTTCTATCAATAAATGGATAATTAGAAGAAATCAAATAAAATACAGAATAATAAAATATGGAATTGGACATGCAAATTTACTCTGGCTACGCTTCATAATTGTTTTCAGTAAGCAGCAACTTCAAGAGTAACCCACCGCAAAAAATTATCTAACAAGGTCTTGTTGCTTGCTAGGCAAGAACTGAATGCAGGAAGACCAAGTGTTGACGACGCGAGATGAAAATATTTAGTAGGTTACCGAGGGTTAGCTTATACATGCATATATAAGGATACGAGATGGTGTACTTTCGCAAGGGCAAAGGTAATAGTGCAGATATAGTTGATATGATACCCTTCTTACGTGACGTGAGATATCTACTTGACAGCAAGTAAAATAATGACAAATTAATGGAACTATAGCTTAAGACACTCTGTTAGCTAATCAGAGTAGCCATTATTAAAGCAATCGAATATTTCTTATTAATTTAACGACAAATAAAATTACTATTAACCCAATCTTCATGTAGCGCTATTATTGTTGAAAGAGTTACGCGCAAAATATAGCTATTATTATAGAATATTGTTGATAATCATTAATAATAATAAATAATAATAAATAAATTAGTGAATATTACTCTGACCTTCCTGCTGCCTTCTCCTCTCTTCTCTCCTTCTCTTCCTCCTCCTCTTCCTTCTCCTCCTCTTCTCTCCTCCGTCGTCGCTCGCCTCCGAATGGCCTCCTCTACGATGCCGGACGTGATCGCACGCTCCACCTCCTCGGCCTCTTCTTCCGTCGATAGAGAGCACGGCATTTTCGCCCTACGAGACACACCAGCTAAGAGAGCAGGTGAGAGACATTTCCGCGCTCTCTCTCTCTCTCTCTCTCTCTCTCTCTCTCTCTCTCTCTCTCTCTGTGGCTCCATCTCTTTCTCTCGGTCGTTGTCTCTCTCTCTCTCTCTGTTTCTCTCTCTCTCTCTCTCTGTCTCTCTCTCTCTCTTTCTATCTCTCTTACCATGCTCTCTCGCTTCCTTTCTCTCGCTCTCTCATTTTCTAATAGCTCCCAGAAATTCGGGCATTGCATTACGAGATGCCGAGGATCTCACAGGCATACAACGGTGACTCCTTTCATTGTTCTCTTTTTCTCTCTAATTCTCTCTCGAGTACTCTCTTCATTCAGCTCTTTCTTAATACTTTTTCTCTCCATCGCGCTCACTCTCTCTCTCTCGCTCTGTCTCTCTCTTTACTCTCTCTCTCTCTCTCTCTCTCTCTCTCCCTTTGTCTATAGCTCTCTCGCTCGCGATATCAACTATCGCCTTCGCCCACAAGCGATATAGGATCAGGAAGAAGCTCGGTAAACGAGAAAGAAGGCGAGAGTGAGCTGGATGTAAAAGAGACACAAAGGCAGCGGAAGAATATGAGACGGTGTGAGTGAGATCTTGGCGATGAGAAGAAGAGAGAGAGAGAGAGAGAGAGAGAGAGAGAGAGAGAGAAAGAGATACAGGGAGAGAGAGAAAGATATACAGAGAGAGAGACACAGAGAGAAATAGGCGGCAGAGAGTGGTTTGAAAAAAAACCAACACGAAAAAAAGAACAACGGTAAACAAACAAGAATGCAGCCGTTCCCCACGCAGAACGGAGGATGGAGATAAAAGAAGCGCGACTTGATGATGATTCGTATAGGTGGAGGAATCCGGATAAAAGGGATACGAGAGCGAGAGAGAGAGAGAGTTAGAAAGGAAGAGAGAGGGAGTGTGAGAGGGAGTAGGAGAGAAAGAGATGGAGAGAGAGGGAGAGGGAGAGAGAGCGAGAGAGTGAAAGGGAGAGAGAAACGTTCGAGAGAAATATAGCGAAGGCAAAAGAAAAGAGAAAGCGAGAGAGATAGTGAGAGAAAGAAAGAAAGAGTTAGAGAGAGAGCGAGAGAAAAAGTAAGAGGAAGAGGACGAGAGAGAGAGAGAGAGAGAGAGAAAAAGAAAGGGGGAAAGAGAGAGAGCATTGAGATAATCATAAGAATTGAAAATGTTCTCTCTTGACGAAACATGATGATGTCGTTCTTCCAGGCGGAATACATGAGGGAAGAGATTTCTCAATGGAATGTGAACACTCTCGAGAGAACCTCGGATATGCCCTCAAAAAGGCGAAGGCTTAGGAGGGACGAGACGAGAGAAGAGTGGTCATGTTAGAGGAAGAAGAGAGAGAATGAGAGAGAGAGAGAGAGAAAGAGAGAGAGAGGGAGAGAGTGAGAAAGAGAGAGAGTGAGAAAGAGTGAGAGGGAGAGAGATGGAGAGAGAGAGAGAGGGAGAGAGAGAGAGAGGGAGAGAGAGAGGATAAACGGATAGAAGTCAGAGAAATAAGAATATATGAGAAAGCATGAACCGAGATCAAGGATAGTGCAGAGCCTACCCTCCTCAAGCAATTCGCAGCACTCTGGAAAAGGAATCCGAGACTCTTATAACTCCGCCATCAAAGGAGGTCAGGGGGCCGTCTTGACATTTTTTAGCCGGTTTTATCAGGACCTGGCTATTTCCGAAGCATTCTACTTCATTACAGACAGGAACGTGAGCATGAGAGAGAGAGCGAGAGAAAGAGAGAGAGAGAGAGAGAGAGAGAGAGAGAGAGAGAAAGAGAGAGAGAGAGAGATTGAGAGGATAAAAGAGAGAGGCATGGAGGGAAAGAGAAAGAGAAAAAGAGGGAGAGTGGGGGGGGGGGAGACAGATCGATTGTTTGAAATTGTATGAAAAATATATTACATATAAAAAAAATGTTGTGCATATCATCTTTGACCCTTTAATTGACTTTAAAGACATGATTCTCGTCTGTACTTCCAGATTCGCTGATAAGACAGGGATCGAAATGTCGTTGCAAAGAATTCGCCAAGGACTTATCGAAATTTCTTGTGTATTAACATGTTCATGTGAACTCGATGGCGATGATGCGTGACTATGCAGGCACTTTTTATAGCCTGTTCACTTTACCTCTCATCTACCTTTCTCTCTCTCACTCTCGCTCTCTCTCGCCGTCTCTCTCATCTTTCTCTCGCTCTCTAACCTCTCTTTTCTCTCTATATCTCGCCTCTAACCTCTCTTTTGTCTCTCTCTCATCTATTTCTTGCTCTCTATCCTCTCTTTTTCTCTTTCCCTCTCTCTTTTGTTTGCCTTCAATGACTGAAGGCAAGCGCCTCAGTATGTCGGAGAGTTCTAAGGCATCGAACAAACCGCATAGCTTCTTCCGGGGATTGAACTGGAAGGAGTTCCTGAGGGGGCGTACCATCATAAAGCACCTCCTGAAGGAGGAATATTGTTTCCATAGTAAATAAACTAAATACATATGTACATACTATACGGGCATCCAGAACACGCTTTTGTACTTCTTTTATATTCATTAGAAAACGTTCATCATGCTTCGTTACAATATCAGCTAAACTGCTGGGAACGGAGCAACTCAAGTTTTCAATTTCTTTATCGCATTGACCGATGTGGGCAAAGTATGTAGTAACATCATAATACTTGAGGAAATATAGTCTGGGCCAAGCAATACAAATTAGAAATTATTAAAAAGAAAAAATAATAATACAAGAGAGAAAAAGATGACAAAACAAAATGGGGGCATGAGATGTAACGATTAAGAGACATTTTGTTGTGTTACAACGTGGGTACAATATTTACGGAATAATGAAAGAGAATTCGAGGATACATACTTTTCTTGTAAAGAGTTCCAGAGACGGACAACACGATAAGAGAGGCATGAACGCCTTGATCGGAGGGAGCGGAGAGGGGGAAGTCCTAGCTTATAAGGATGACCACGAAGAGTGGAAGAGTATTGGGAGGGGAGAGAGAAAAAGCGAGTATGATCAATAGGCGTAAGTTTTCTAACGATCTTAAATGTAGTGACTAAATCCGTGACTCTCCTACGACATTCTAAGGGAATTAAGCCAAGGGAAACCAAACGTTCGTTATAAGGCATTGGACGGCCTATGCGCTTAAAAATCGAGCGGGTATAACTGCGTTGAACTTTCTCAAGCGAGGTAATAGAAAATGAAGAGGAGGGGTTCCAAACTTCTGAACAAGAATCTAATATTGGCAGAACATACACTTTGTACAATCGACATAGAATATGAATATTGCGTGTCTTAAAGGAGCGAAGAATGTATGCCGACCTAGCTGACGCTTTCCTAACAATTCCCTGAATATGCTCGTTGGTTGAGAGATCGGAGTCATATGTTATTCCTAAGTCTTTGAAAGATGAAACAATGGGTAGGGCTACATTTCGGAGAGAGTACAAAAATTCGGGCTGACGCCCAATTGGAAGGACGACTGTCTTATCAAGAGAGATGGTGAGACCCCATTTGCTAGACCATTTATTTACTGAGTTAAGAGCAGATTGGAGGAGGTTTGGGTTATTAAACGTATACAGCTTAACATCATCTGCATAAATGGTGTAGTGACAGCCTGAGGGAATGCAATCAACGATATCATTAATATAAATAAGGAAAAGCAGAGGCCCAAGACAGGTACCTTGATTTACGCCGTTTCTTATGGGGTACGTATGTGAAAATTCATTATCTATGACAACCGATTGTGATCTATTGGCTAGAAAAGAATCAAAAAATCGGAGAAGGCTACCAGAAATGCCTATTCGAGCTAGCTTATACAGGAGATACTGCCTGGGAACGGTGTCAAAGGCCTTACTGTAATCAATGAAAACAGTGCTAATATATTGACCGGCATCAAGAGAAGAGTGCCAGTCATTAAGCGTAGTAAGAAGGGCGGAAGAGACAGAGTGACGGGGTCGAAAACCGAATTGGAATGGGGATAGGATGGAGTGATCTTCTAGATAACTGAAAATCTTACGAGCAATAATGCGTTCCATTACTTTCGATAGAGAACACGTAAGAGATATTGGCCTATAATTAGAACACTCCTGACGGGATCCTTTCCTCTTATATACAGGGCGGATGAGAGCGTGCGACCAGATCTTGGGAATTCTACCATATAACATTATTCGGCTAAATAAAATTGTGATTGGGGTGCTAAGAGAGTTGGCTGCATTCTTGAGAAAAATATAAGGGACCTTATCAGGTGAAGTAGAATTTCGGTTGGGGAGCTTACTGAGAGCACGATGAATAACATCAGAGCTAAACTCAATGTAATCAAGATTATGGCAGGTCTGGGCAGGGAAAGGGGGAGGAGGAGGAGGCGAGGTACAGAACGAAGTAGAACAACTTTGAAAATAGTCAGAAAAAGCGTTAGCCTTATCAAGGGGACTAGTACAAATTCTAGAAGAAGTTTTGATTGGTCCAATGCGTGTATTCTCCTTAATACAACCGTTAGCATACCTATAAAGCAGTTTCATATTGGATTTGGATGAAATCTTATCTTCTAGTTTTCTCCTATGGTTGTATAAAGCTTTCTTGAGTTTACGATTGGCACGAATGAATGGGGAGAGGCCAAGGGATAGACGGGACTGATAAAGATGATCACAAGCACGGGCTAGCCGTTGAATACCGTATGGAAGCTGCGGGTGAGAAAGTGATACATTTCTCATTGGGATGAAATTTTCAATTGCAAAATGTACTTTTTCTAAAAAGGCAGTGTAAGCTAGATCGATGTCACAAGCTGACCCTAGCAAAAGTGTCCAATCAATCGATAACAAAAACGAATTTATCGCCGACCAGTCGGCCTTCCTGAAATCTAAAGCTGTGAAAGATGACGACGAGGGAGGAGAAGGAAAGGGAATAGAGAAAGTAACAATGGAGTGGTCTAGGGTAGGGAGAGGGGGAAGGACTTGACATTGGGTAACCAGTGAGTTATCAGTTGATAGGACCAAATCTAGGAGAGCTGTTTGTCGAGTAGGGGCTGGGACATGTTGAGTGAGAAAGTGGGTATCACAGAGAGAGAGCAACGATGAGGAGGTTGGGGAGAGAGCAAGAGTGCTAGCATAGGGAATGGCGCTATACTCGTTCCAGTCAATATCAGGGCAATTAAAATCTCCAGCAATAATGTGATTGAAATTGTTCAACTCCAAAATAGACTCATGAATAGTATCTAAGCAGGCTGTGAAGTCATTAGTGGGGCAGGCCGGACTCTTATAAATGCAGTGAAGGATGATTGTTAGGGAATCGCAAGTAATGGCGGCAGAGACTAGTTGGCAGTACTTGCCGAAGTTTGTGGAAGCTACTAAATAAGACGGGTATCTAGACTCAATGAGAAGACACACACCACCACCATAGTTATCGCATATTCTATCGGAACGAAAAACATTAAAATGTCCGTTAAGAGAGAGCATAGCGTCAGAGACAGAGTCGGGGGTAGCCCAGGTTTCGGTAAGGAAGAAGATGTCAATCTTGTTCTGAGAGCAAAAATATTCAAGGAGTGGGAACTTTCTTCCGATAGATCTAATATTTATAAGTGAACATGAGAGGGGAGGGGGGTTTGAACCAGAAATGGAGCTGAAGGAGGGCGATTCTAAGTTAGGAGCTACCTAATGGGAAGAGACGGGGGCGGAATGAGAGAGTGGCTGACTCATTGACGGCGAGAGAGCGGCCGGCGGTGTCAGCTCGACCATCGACTGGTCTTCCGGAGAGCCGTCGATCGTCTCGAGCCGGAACGCCTTGACTCGCTCGTGCTGCCCGTGACCGTCGTGCCTCCGCTTGCTCGCGGAGCTGCTGCCTCTGCTTCTGCCGCCACCAGGACGACGCGTCGTAGATCGGCCGCCACGGACCGAGTTGGATGAGGGAGGAGGGCGGTGCGGTGCCTCCTGCTGCTGTCTCTTCTCCAGGGCGGCTCGGCTGCGTGGCGGCAACTCTCTCGGGTTACGGAGGCGGTGGATGCGTAGATCACGCACCACGTACTCGAGGCGGCCCGCTTCGGCATTGCGGCGGCCGCACTGGCGTCGGAGGTCCGCGTCGTACTCCAACTGCTGCTTGGTGTAGTCCGGCCTGGCGTAGATATGTGGAGAGTTGGAGAGAGCGGGCAGGCAGCGAGAGTCCTTGACGTGGGTGAGGAAGTGGTCGCGAGTCGGTTGATCAGCGAATTGTATCTTCAGGGGTCTCGGCCGTGAGGAGTTAGGGTTGCGAGTGGGGGGATGGCGATGGCAGGTAACGCCAGAGAGAGAGAGCAGCCATCATCAGTGATGAGTGGTCGAAGGGAGGGGTCACTGGCGCCTCGAATGACGGAGATGAGGAAGGCGGTGTCTTGCTCAGCAGTCTCTTGTTCACTCGTCTTCTCTTCTAAGCCGACGATGACTGCACGAGTAGCTTTCTCCAGAATGAGAGGCTGGGACTCGAGCGTGCGTGCGACAGCAGAGGAGACAGCGGCGTAGGTGAGGGGGCCACTGGGAGACGACTGGGCCGGGGAGACGATGTTGAGTAGTGTGTCAGTGAAGCGGTCGAACGCTTCAGTCAGCTTGGCCAGGATAAGGGCGTTCTGGTCGACGAGGGTGGCACGGAGAGAGTCGATCTTCCGATCGAGGTGGACGAGAAGGGACTCCGAGACCCTCTCCACGATGGTAGAGACAAGTTCAGAGTTGCCATTGTGGATTGAGGAAGACGGTGGAGGGGATCTTTTACGGCCCATTAGGTGAGAGAGGCGAACAGAGAGCACCCGTCTCTCACGTGATCAGGGACTACGTGTGATCAGGGACTACGTGTGATCAGGGACGAAGTTTCATTGTCTTTATCCGTTAGGCACAGTCTTCAACAATGACAAAATTCAAAATCTCTAATATGTAGAGTTTAACGAAACAGAGAGAGAAAGAGAGATACTCTAAACAAGAGGGCAAACGAGAGGGGAGAGAGAAGAGATAGGAGAGGAATAGAGATACATTTCACTAGCATTTTGCTGCATGGGAAAAACAACCCGATATATTCCTTCTAATATTATTAAACGGACAAAACAGATCGAAAATTGAGTTGGATTCAACTTTGACATAACAACAAAACAAAAGTTAAAATTAAAGTAAGTCTTAAGTTACAATTAATGATTGCTGTGTTCCTGTGGCCTGGCCCGAATCATGAAACATTCCATAAATTAGTTGCACTGGAGTTGAACATTTGTCATTATGAACAATCATTAAACACTGGTGAAAATGGCATTAACTTGAGAAAAAAAGTAATATGAGAAGGTATCAGAAAGCGATTAATTGATTTCTACAGTGCCAAGAAAAAAATATTTAAAAAAACTTAAATACTTAAAAAAAACAAACCCAAGAACAGTTATTAAAACTACATATAGTACATATTTAAAAAAAAAAACGAAAATTACTATAAATTACGCATCGGAAGCGAGTTGCCTGCTGACGAGGCAGTAGTAGAGGCCCTTCTGATCTTCCATCAATTCCGCATGGGAGCCAAGCTCAAATTGAATCTTTATGCTAGGTATAGTAGAGCGCCGGAAAGGCCCAAATCGGCTCTGCATAATAGACGGTATTATGTATGAAACCCTGGTTTACTCTCTCTCCCTCTGTCTCAATCTCTCCTCTCTCTCGCTCTCTTTCTCTCTATAATCTCTCTCTCTCGCTCTCTCTTCTCTCTGTCTCTCTCACACTCTCTATCTCTTCTCTCTCTCTCGTTCTGTCGCTTTATTCCTCTCTCTCTCTCTCTCTCTCTCTCTCTCTCTCTCTCCCTCTTTCCCTCTCTCCCCTTCTCTTTCTCTAACCTGGACAACAGTTCCCTTGTTGATGACTGCAATTCGGTCTGCCTTCTCAATCGTCGACAGTCGATGGGCGATTACCAGTACAGTTCGCTCGTGAGTACATCTGGAAAGAAGAAAGCAGTTTAGTAGTTGGTAGTTAAAGAGACGAGGAGGGACAGAGAGAGAGAGAGAGAGAGAGAGAGAGAGAGGAGTGATAGAGTGAGTGAGAGAGAATGAAAGGGAAAGGCAGAGTGGCAATGAGAGAGGGAGAGAGAGAGAGTAAAAGAGAGAGAGAGAGAGAGAGGAGAGAAAGAGAGAGCTGATAGCTGACTGATTGATTGCCTCCTGCACGAGATTCTCGCTCTCAGCATCGAGTGCGCTGGTCGCCTCGTCCAGAATCAGCACGGCCGGCTTGCGGAGGAGAGCGCGTGCAATCGCGATTCGCTGCTTTTGGCCTCCTGCCAAGAATTCAATCAATATCAATCAAAGATTACGAAAGTAAGCAACAAATTCATAGAATCCTATTCGTGATCAATTTCATTGTGCGACAATCACTAGCATGGAATAGAGCGGCATACCGTGTTAAAGCAGCAATACCTGCCGTTGAAAATACTGGAAAAAAGATAGATAATAATAATTATTATTATTATTATGATAATAATAATAATAATAATACATCTTCATATACTAACTGACCACTCATCTGGACGCCCTTCTCTCCACAGTTGCTGTCGTAGCCCTTCTCCAGCTCCATCACAAAGTTGTGCACGTTCGCGGCTTTGGCGGCCTGAAGGAGAATTTTTACCGTTCCTTATTTTGAACAATATGTGACGAAAAAAAGTGCAAAAACTAATTCCTTTATTCCGTAACCAATTGACGATAAAAAGCATTTAAAGCAATACCACATCTATTTTACTTCAAAACGATAAGGAAAATTGAAAAAAAATTATTATTTCCAAAAGAAAGCTCTTGTAATTTGATTGGAGCTTCAGAAAGGATTTTTCTTAAACAGATTGATATAACCTCAATGATGTCATCCTCCGTCGCCCACTCGCATCCATAAGCAATGTTGGATCGGACTGAGCCGTCGTAGAGGATCGGCTCTTGGGCCACCAGTGCGATCTGGAATAGAGACAAGAGTCTTTGAATACTGATTCCTTTTTCATGTTCAAATTGCAGCTTAGACAAGGTGAATAAAAAAATTATATAAAACTTTACATTTTTTTAATGCGATCTGGAATAGAGACAGGAGGCTTTGATCATTGATTCGTCTGAATTCCAGCTTACAATTAGACAAGGAGTATAATAATAATAATATCCAAAAAAAAAAGTATTTTCTCACTCTTGAGAATGTAAAGAAAAACTTACTCAAGCGTCAAAAATGATGATGTTGGATTTAACTTTAACCTATCACAAAGAAACATTTAATGTTCCATCTAATTGTAGAATTAATTCCCTTTCACAAATTCTAGGAAATATTTTCCCTTCGTGATCTTTGATCTATGTTCTATGTATGATCTCTGACCTTCTGGTGATAGTAGGCGTGGTCAAAGTAGGCGATGGGCACTCCGTCCAGCGTAATCTCCCCTTGTTCCGGCTCGTAAAAGTGTTCGAAGAGGGAGACAATCGATGACTTTCCTCCTGCGCTCGGACCCACCAGCGCCAGAGTTTCGCCGGGGCGGATGTGCAGAGTTAAGCCCTACAGTAAATTTAAATAAGGAAATGAATTCTAAAAAAAAACGTAGAATATGTCTTAAAAGGCAATGTACAATTTCTGTTAATGAATATGTTTTCTATTCAGCGGAAAAAATTATTAAAACAATAACAAAAAAAGTCACATAAAATGGACGTGTTGAAACTTAAAGTAATTCCATTTAATCTGGATGCCAGCTTTCTGAAAAGAGAACCAACGTTGAGCACTGGATTCTTCGGCCTGGACGGGTAGGTGAAGTGAACGTTCTCCATTTTCAGCTCTCCTTGTACAGGGCGGCGGTCCTTGGAAAGCATGGATATTTAGTGAAAATAAAAGTAGTAGTCTTTCCATGAGTATAAATATATTTTTGAATTTATTCGTAAAAAAAACATTACTTAAAAAAACGATAATCGCCAACCCGTCCATCGTTTGGAATCTTCGGAAGACGTCGCATATATTCGAAGACCTTCCGCGAAGCTCCGACACTTGACATTAAGCCCGTGAAGACATAGCCAATGCTCTAAAAGTACAATTAATATAGCAAACATTTACAAGCCAACTAATGGCTGAATCAATCATAGCTAATGAATAATTAATGCCAAAACTTGAATGAAAATGGCCTTACATAAAGATTCTCTCCGAGCTGCATTTGGTAGAGTAGAAACTTGAAGAAATCTTCAGAAGACATGGCCCCTGAATTATGGCTTACGTAAAACAATATTTAAAAAATGCACATTAACTTAAAAAGGGAAATTACATAATCTGGTGCTTTCTTCCAATTCTGTATCGTATCATCACCGTCAATAACAAGATTTCCGCCGTAGAGAAGAACACCAACAAGAACCATCCCTCTCCCTCCCCTTTCCATGCTCAGTGAAACGTCCTCACCATCAATGATAAGATGACCTCCGTAGAGAAGAACAGCAACCAGGATGACGCTGTTGGTGAATTCGTTGACAAAGGTGTTGCCAACGTAAACAATGGCACGCCTTCTTGCAACTGCCAGAGTGCTGTCCAGCATTGTCTGCAATACGGTAGAATATCTTTTATCTTTTTGTATACAAAATTATTTTGCTTTACTCACATTACTATACTTCATAGATCTCACATATGGTAGATTAATTGTTCTACTTTATTAACATTACTTTACTTTATAGCTTTAACCACCGTTACAATATATATATATATATACAACAAGTTAATACTCAATAAACAGTAGGGTCATGTCAATGAATGGTTTAATTTTTAAAAACTGTATTTCATGTTTGAAACACATAACTCACCTCAAACCGAGCAGCTTCTTTTTTCTCGCACGCAAAAGAGCGAACGGTTCGCATCGTTGAGAGAACCTTTAATCGAATTAAAAAAAAACATGCATATCCTGAGAACTTGTTCTAATGGATCCATCGTATTAAATCTTGACAAATGCAAAAAAAAACCTCCAAACCTCCTCTGCTGTATGATTCGCCATTGCAATGGTCGCTTGAAGTTTCTCGTAGAGTTTCTGAAAAACGTACATATACGCAAATAAAGTTGCTAACTTTTATTACTTCAACAGATTATCTATGTTCACCCTACTGTAAAACATAAACACCATTGAATATTTTTTGAAAAAAAAAACGACTTTTAAAAAAACAACAATAAAAAAATTAAACCCACATCGAAGAAGACACCGTACACTTTCGTAATGTACGCAATCGGGGGGATGGCAATGAAGGTGACCAGAGTGAGTCGCCACGAGAGGGTGAACATGAAGCCGAGCGAGCCAATCTTTCGAATGAAGAGTTCAAATGGGGCCAGTCAAGATCTGTTTAGTCTAAGTAATTGCAAATGGCCATTCAAAACTTGTTTCGTCCAGATAAGTAGAAATAAAGTAAACAAGTGGAACACACGCACCAGCATGATTCCGTTGCGCAAGAAAATGTTGAGATCGCCTCCGATGGAGCCAGCGATGGTCTGGCAATCCGACGTCAAACGAGAAACGATAACTCCTGTCAAATATAATGAGAAATACATATATTTTTTTCAATTAAAAAAAACATAATTAAATCGTCCTATAGAAAAAGAAGAAAAAGCAATAATATGTATCATAAAGTAAAGATGCTCGTAAAATTTGGCAATATTGTTTTATAATTGGTCTACCTCCAGAATATAGAAACAGGAAGAAGAAGCCACTGCCGAACCACGGCCAATGCGCGAAGCAGTAAGCGACCAGTCTTGCCACATGACGATATGTTGACAAGTGCTCTACCTGGAAGAAGAGTGAATTCTTGTTGTGGCCATGAATCAGGAACAGAAAACAACTATGCAAAAATACACTTTGTGTAAGAATAGCATACTTCTTCTCCTCGTATATATATAACAAACCGCGGGAAATGCATATTAACTATTCTTTAAATCATCTTATTTCATTTATTATTAGCGTGTGCATCGCAGATATATTCAAGAGAAATAAAATAAGTAAATTAAAGAATGCCATTCAATTTCTGGATATGAAAGCTGAATAATACTAAAATCCCTTAAAAAAGAAAATCGTGCCTTATCCAGAATCCCTTGTTCTTCATCATTAGCAGAGGCTGAGCCATCGGCAAGAGGAGTTGAGGAGGTGCAATTATCAGCGGCTCCCTCTCCTTCAGCAGCTTCTTCTCCTTCGTTGAAGAATCTCTCGTAGTTGATTGGAGTCGCGGAGAGAGTGAGATACCAGAGGAGGCAGAAGAGAATGCAGACGACGAAGGACCACGCGAACAGGAACCAGAGACCGAAGAAGGCGAGCTGTTCGGGATGCTCGGCAAAGGCCAGCAACTTCACAATCGTGAAGGAGAACGTCAAGATCGAGAAGCCCAGACACGGCAGGTTCATAGACTGCAAACATTTTTAATCGAATTTATATTACAAACTAAGACGGAAATTCAAGAAATACAAAGTGGGATATGACCAAAATTCAATTAACAAAACACACAAAATGACATCAACCAAATATTATAAACCTGGACAATCTTCTCTCGATCGAACGCTATCAGCAGACTCGCGACGACCAGAGAAAGGACGCGGATGAGGAAGAGAACAATGAAGTCGAAGGGACTTCGCAAGAACCTGTAGCCATCCAGGAGAAGCAGATTGTGCACGATCAGATCAGCGCTGGAATAAGAGAAAGACATATGTTCATTGAGTCGTTCTTCTTGTTTCATTATATTCAGTCATTAGATTCGAATCTTATAACTCGCTTTTATACATGTTGTTATTTTCAATTCTTAATGCTGTACCCTCCAAACTAACAATATGAAGTGTCCTAGAAAATCAAACGCCTAGGTCCCCCAAAGCACCAGTGTTACGAGTAAATTTTATAGTTCACTGTCAGAATAGTTCATCACCTGTCCACACAAACTGCTCCTTTCTTCTTCTTTTTTCCCCACCAAGGAAACCAAGGAGTACAAACGAGCGAAGGAGGGAAACGGTTAGGAAAACAGAGAAGGTCGCGCGAACGCTGCATAGATCGAGAGAAGAGAGAGAGAGAGAGAGAGAGAGAGAGAGAGAGAGAGAGAGATGATTCACGGTGATCAAAGATTAAGAAAACGTGGGTGAACACCCACGTTTTCTTAATCTTTGACCACTGTGAATCACGACTGTGTCGAAATTAGGATGACAATTCGAAATTAGCGAAAGATTTCGAAATCATGAAATATATAACACTACAAGTGGTCAAAAATCGACCTATTTGGAAGAGTAGAGATATATCGAGTAGGATTAAGTGGGTTTGAACTCAGGGTCAGTGAGTTTACTTTAAGCAAAACCATGAAAACCTGATGTTCGCTGACTTGAATTTGAAATGAGGCGAGAAGAAGGCAAGTGAGATGATGTTGACGAAGGCATTGGCAGCGAGGAAGAGGCCGACGAGGCCGACCCGTGGAAGAGGCATCTCAATCAACAGCCACCTCGGGAGGCAGTTGGATGGCTGAGAGGTCGGGCAGGTGCCACGCCAGGTCCACTTGGAGTCACCTAGAACCAGCGAGAAAGAGGAGAGGGAAAAGAGACCGAGAAAGAGAAAGAGAAAGAAAGAGAGGAAAAAGGTGGGGCAGAGAGATAAGGAGAAAGAAAGAGAGAACAGACATCTCATAGAAAAAAGGGCGGTGCTACCCTAGTTGGAGGGTAAAAAATTTTTTTTTTTCAAATCGACCCCCAATCATGCACAGGGGGTTTTCGGCCATGAGGAAGACGAATATTATGTTCATTTTGTATTAATTTGTTATTTAACAAAGTAACATTAAAGAATGTGAGGCACGAGAAAAAGCGACTTAAAAAAATATGTTTCCACTAGTCGCTTTTTCTACGTCTACTTGTTGTTATTTCATAAGATGGAAATTCTACATGGGATCGGACCAAAATTCATCTAAAACAAGAAAAAAAGTTCGCTAAAACCTGGCCAATCTTCTCACGATCGAACGCTATCAGGAGACTCGCGACGACCAGAGAAAGGACGCGGATGAGGAAGAGGACAATGAAGTCGAAGGGACTTCGAGTGAAGTTGTGGCCATCCAGGAGCAGCAGATTCTGCACGATCAGATCAACGCTGGAATAAGGGACAAATGTGAGTTTAGTCTCTCTTTTTCTTCTTTCATTATGCAGTCACTTAAACGAGCTAAAAACTTACGTTAAGGAAAATTCAAATAAATTTGACAAACTCCCCCACCACGCTTCCCACTCAGAATGTGTCTATATATAAAAAAGGAGAAAAATTCTGAAGTTCACTTACTTGAATTTGAAGTGAGGCGAGAAGAAGGCGAGTGAGAGAATGTTGACGACGGCATCGGCAGCGAGGAAGAGGCCCCGTGGAAAGGGCATCTCAGGGAGCAGCAGCCTTTGGCGGCTGCTGGACGGCAGGTGATTCCACTTGGTTGGATCAGCTAGAACACGAGAAAAGAAGAGGAGGCAGAGAGATAGAGATGAGAGAGAGAGAGAGAGAGAGAGAGAGAGAGAGAGAGAGAGAGACAAAAGGAGGAAGGCGCAGAAAGGGAGAAGAAAGAAGAAGAAAGGAAGGGGCAGAGAGAGAGAGAGAGAGAGAGAGAGAGAGAGAGAGAGAGAGAGAGAGAAAAGAGAGAGAGAGAACAAAAGTAGGAAGGGAGAACAAACAAGGACAAAGGAAGGGGCAGAGAGAGAGAGAGAGAGAGAGAGAGAGAGAGAGGGAGAGAGAGAGAGCGACTGAGAGAGTGATAAAGAAAAAGAGAGAACAGGTGGATCTCACGATGATTGCCAGCAAAATCACTCAAGTACCAACGTGAAATCATGCTACAATTTCATAAGCCAGACTGCTCGAGACAACTGAACATTCATTGTCTTTATCCGTTAGGCACAGTCTTCAACAATGACAAAATTCAAAATCTCTAACGTGTAGAGTTTAACAAAAGAGAGAAAAAGAGAGATACTCTCAACAAGAGGGTAACCGAGAGGGGAGAGAGAAGAGATAATGAGAGAGGAAGAGAGAGATTGACAGGGAGAGGAATAGAGATACATTTCACTAGCATTTTGCTGCATGAGAAACACAACCCGACATATTCCTTCTAATATTATTAAACGGACTAAAAACAGATCGCAAATTGCGTTGGATTCAAATTCGAAAGAACAACAAAAGAAAAGTTAAAATTAAAGTAAGTCTTAAGTTACAATTAATCATTACTGTGGCCTGGCCCGAATCATGAAACATGCCATAAATTAGTTGCACTGGAGTTGAACATTTGTCATTATGACCAATCATTAAACACTGGTGAAAATGGCTATAACTTTAAAATAAGAAAACAATTCGCAACAAAAGTATTGTATGAAGGCATTAGAAAACAACAAATTATTTTTTGTAGTACCGAGAAAAAAATTATTTCAAAAGCCCTAAATAGTTATAAAAACCCTAGAAGAGTTATTTGAAAAAAAAACCTATATTACTAAAAAAAAATTACAAGTCGGAAGCGAGTTGCCTGCTAACAAGGCAGTAGTAGAGGCCCTTCTGATCTTCCATCAATTCCGCATGGGAGCCAAGCTTAAATTGAATCTTTATATTTGGTACGGTATAGCTCTGGGAAGTCGCGAAATCAGTGTGGGTCTGCATAGTAATGGTATCATATATTATACCCTGGTCTACATGGATCTCTCAAATCTTTCTCATAGTTTTACCTTCTCATTTGAGTCTTTACTGCTGAAGAGGGAAAATTACCAGAACGAAGAACTGATGCAACCGAAAAATAATCACATTAAATATTAATGTTTTTTTTACAAAAACAACTGCTACACAAACTAGCTCTCTCTCTCTCTTTCTTTCTCCCGTTCTCGCTCGTTTTTCTCCATCTCTCTTTCTATTTTTCTATTTCTCTCTCTTTCCCCTCTTTCTTCTCCAGCTCTCTTTCTCTTTCTCCCCACTTTCCTCTCTCGCTCTTTTTCTCTCTCTCTCTCTCTCTCCCTCTTTCCCTCTCTCCCCTCTCTTTCTCTAACCTGGACAACAGTTCCCTTGTTGATGACTGCAATTCGGTCTGCCTTCTCAATCGTCGACAGTCGATGGGCGATTACCAGTACAGTTCGCTCGTGAGTACATCTGGAAAGAAGAAAGCAGTATAGAAGCCGAAGATAGGAGGAGGGCGGGAGAAAGAAAGAATGAGAGAGAGAGAGAAAGAGAGAGTGAGAGAGAAGAGAGAGAGAGAGAGAGAGGTAGAGAAAGAAAGAGCTGATAGCTGACTGATTGATTGCCTCCTGCACGAGATTCTCGCTCTCAGCATCGAGTGCACTGGTCGCCTCGTCCAGAATCAGCACGGCCGGCTTGCGGAGGAGAGCGCGTGCAATCGCGATTCGCTGCTTTTGGCCGCCTGCCAAGAATTCAATCAATAGTTTCAACTAACACTTACAAAAGCAACCATCAACTTCAGAATGCTCGGCTTGATAAATTAAAAATTGCTGGCAAGATTCTATCGATGATATCCAAATTGATGCTTAGTGAAACGAATGAATCGATTCAGAACACGATTCTTGATAGAGCAAGACCTCCATGGACAATTCAATCAATAACATCAATCGAACCTTACTGAAAATAATCAATTAATTAAGAATTCTATTGAAATTAAAGATTCCCGGCAGGGCAAATTCGCCCATTCCAAAGGGGAACTCCCTATGGATTTTACTATTTGGATGAACATTACTATTTGCCCCCGACACGATTGAATCTATATTAATTGAATAATACGAAAGTAATCAATAAATTCGCACAAGTCTCTTCTTGATCAATTTCATTGTGCGACAATTACTAGTATGAAATAGCGCCTTGCCTTGTTCAAGCAGCAATATCTGCTCATCAAAATATGGGAAAAAAAATCTTATACTAACCACTCATCTGGACGCCCTTCTCTCCGCAGTTGCTGTCGTAGCCCTTCTCCAGCTCCATCACAAAGTTATGCACGTTCGCGGCTTTGGCGGCCTGAAGGAGTACGCAATATTGACCGTTGCTTATGTTGAACACTATGTGACAAAAAATTAGATCAAAAATACTTCCATTATTTCGGAAATAATTGACGATAAAAGCAATACCACATCTATTTTACTTCAAAATGATCAGGAAAATAAAAAAAATTACTTCCAAAATACCCTTCAGAAAGGATTGTCTTAAACAGATTGATATAACCTCAATGATGTCATCCTCCGTCGCCCACTCGCATCCATAAGCAATGTTGGATCGGACTGGGCCGTCGTAGAGGATCGGCTCTTGGGCCACCAGTGCGATCTGGAATGCAAGTCTTTGAATATTTATGACTTATTCGTGTCTAAATTAAAGCCAATAATTAGTCGAGTAAAAAATAATATCCAGAAAGTAGATTTTTTTAAAGCACTGGTCTGGTAGTTTCCATGGCAAAGACATCTGCAAATGCTAAGACGACCGTTTGTAACAATAATAAGTTATTGACGTTGGGTTTAATGGAGACCTATCTCAAGTACATATTTAATGGTCTATCCAAATTTAGTAAACAAATGCATGCATCCCCCTGATCTCTGACCTTCTGGTGATAGTAGGCGTGGTCAAAGTAGGCGATGGGCACTCCGTCCAGCGTAATCTCCCCCTGTTCCGGCTCGTAAAAGTGTTCGAAGAGCGAGACAATCGATGACTTTCCTCCTCCGCTCGGACCCACCAGCGCCAGAGTTTCGCCGGGGCGGATGTGCAGAGTTAAGCCCTTAAATAATTAAGACCCATAAATAATTAAAATAGCTTTAAATGATTTTTAAAAATCGTAAATAATAATAAAAAACGATTAAATAATTTTTTAATGCGATATTGGGAGTAGAATGTTTAAAACTATCAATTTCAGTTACAGCAAGTTTCAGAGAGAGAAAATTCATAAAAAAAATTTTGTCTTATAAAAGACTGAATATGTAAGGGACTTGAGCAGCCATAAAGAGGCGGCAATACATGGAGCTTTACTACCGGGATTTCTGGTGCTGCATGTTTTTTTTAGGACTACGGTAATTTTTAAGCCCCTTGTACAGTCTCTTCAATGTAGATCTGGAAAGCTCTTTCTGAACAGATAACCAACGTTGAGCACTGGATTCTTCGGCCTGGACGGATAGGTGAAGTGGACGTTCTCCATCTTCAGTTCTCCTTGCACAGGGCGACGATCCTTGAAAAGCGTTTTTGCATTACTAAACAAATTTTATTTATAAATCCACCTATGCGACTTAATATAAAGAATCGTCCATGTATGTATGCTACATACAATTAATTTAAAGAATCGTATATAAAGAAAGGGAAATAAAAATAGTAGTTTTACCAGGAGTTTAAATATTGACAAATTTTTTTCTAAATTAATAAGATCGCCAACCTCTCCGTTGTTTGGAATCTTCGGAAGACGCCGCATATATTCGAAGACCTTCCGCGAAGCTCCGACACTTGACATCAAGCCCGTGAAGACATAGCCAATGCTCTATAAGTACAATTAATATAGCCAACTAATCGCTGAATCAATCATTACTAATGAACAATTAATGCCAAAACTTGAATGAAAAATGGCCTCACATAAAGATTCTCTCCGAGTTGCATTTGGTAGAGAAGAAACTTGAAGAAATCCTCAGAAGACATGGACCCTGAATTATGGTTTTCGTAAAGAAAATTTAACAATTCTTTTTTACTCATTGTAAACAACCAACTGGAAAAGGAAAATTAAAGAAATTAATCTAACCTCGTGCTCTCTTCCCATTCTGTATCGTTTTTGTCATTCAATCCTTAATTCTGTCATTCTCTCTCCATCTTCTGGTGTCACCCCCTCTCTCCCTACCCTCTCTCTCTCTCTCTCTCTCTCTCTCTTTTTCTCTCTCTCTCTCCATCCCTATCTCTCTCTCTCTCCCTTATTTCATCCAATAGTAACGAATCCTCACCGTCAATAACAAGATGTCCGCCGTAGAGAAGAACAGCAACAAGAACCACGTTATTTGCGAATTCGTTGACAAAGTTGTTGCCAACATACGCAATGGCTCGTCTTCTTGCAACTGCCAGAGTGCTGTCCAGCATTGTCTGCAATACGGTGGAATTTATTTCTCTTTTTATAGACTACATTATTTTACGTTACTTACATTACTTTACTTCATAGCTTTCGCATATGATAGACATTGGTTCCCGTTTTCTTTTTAAGATTACTTTGTTCTACTTTATTAACATTACTTTACTTTATAGCTGTCACCACCGTTACAGCATACTCAAACCTTTTAATGAACACAACAACTTAATCCTCAATGAAGAGCAGAGTCATGCCAATGAATGCATTAATTTTTAAACCCTGTATTTCATGTTTGAAACACATAACTCACCTCAAATCTGGCAGCTTCTTTCTTCTCGCACGCAAAAGAGCGAACGGTTCGCATCGTTGAGAGAACCTTTAATCGAAAATATATTGTAAAAATAAAATTATTTAAAAAAACATGCATATCCTGAGAACTTGTTCCATTGTATTTCATATTGATTATTATAGAAAAATCCGTCGAATTTAATTCTAAGTTTAATGGATAAATCCATTTTATTAAATCTTGATAATTGCCAACTGCAAAAGCTCAATTTTCCATACCTCCTCCGCTGTATGATTCGCCATTGCAATGGTCGCTTGAAGTTTCTCGTAGAGTTTCTGCAAATCTTATTTAAATAAACTTATTTTTTTTTTATTTTCTTGGCAAATTTCCATGCTTGTACATCTGCTAGAATATTAGATAGGAGACCGGAATGTAATTTTTTTTAAAGATAATAAATAATAAAAAATAAAACCCACATCGAAGAAGACACCGTACACTTTCGTAATGTACGCAATCAGGGGGATGGCAATGAAGGTGACCAGAGTGAGTCGCCACGACAGGGTGAACATGAAGCCGAGCGAGCCAATCTTTCGAATGAGGAGATCAAATGGGGCCAGTTAATATCTGTTTAGTCTAACAATAAGTAATTACAAATGGGGCCAGTCAATATCTGTTTAGTCTAGGTAATTACAAATGGGGCCAGTCAATATCTGTTTAGTCTAAGTAAGTAGAAGTGGCCATTCAAAATTTGTTTAGTCTAGATAAGTAGAAGTAAAGTAAACAAGTGGAACACACGCACCAGCATGATTCCGTTGCGCAAGAAAACGTTGAGGTTGAGGCCGATGGAGTCAGCAACGGTCTGGCAATCCGATGTCAGGCGAGAAACGATAACTCCTGTCAGATACAACGAGATAAATAATTTTTTAAATTAAAAAGCTTAATTAATTGGTCTAAAGGATACGCTTCCTATAGAAAAAGGAAAAATAAGTTATAATATGATTATGGGTGTGATGAAGTAAAAATGCCTGTAAAATTTGGCAAGATTGTTTTTGTATAAAAAGTAATAACTTAATTAATTGGTCTTATAATAGAAAAAAGACTATCATATGGATAAAATAAAATATAGTATAGTAAAAAATACCTGTCTTGGTCGCATCGAAGAAGGCAATGTCCTGCTTGACAAGAGAGCAGAAGAGATCGAGGCGGACACTACGTGAGACGAGTGCATTCGCGTAGTCAAAGGAACCGCCTCGTAAGCCGCCGAAGACGCTACTGTAAAAGAGAAGAACATAAAATAAAAGTGAAAATAAAATACATTTCGCACTCTTTTACATCTTCCTTACAAATTACCAAATAACAAAAAAAGTTATTGGATCAACTTTTACTGTTAAGCCTCATGGGAAAGTCAATAGGACACGAAGTCCTACTGTCAAAAGCAAAAAAAAACATTTCTAATTCTTTTATGACTGCGATGATACCCAATAAAATAATACTAATCAGCATAAAAGATATATTGAATATAATAGTCTCTACAGGCATCAATATTAGGACCAGAAGTCAAGAAATGACTGTAGCCACAGTAGCCAAGACATTGGCGACAATGGAGAAAAGAAGAAGTCCTCGAACCTGACAAAGGCGAGTGCAGATAGGATGAGAGTGGACTGGATGAGTGGGCCGTATCCCTTTGAGTGGACAATGTTATCCACGATTGTTCCCGTGTAGTAGGGAATGAAGATGCGCACTGGAAATAAATGCTGTTCTTAAAAGAGGCTGTGACCAGGGACCTTAAAAGCTACTGTAATCCTTAAGAAAAGAATAAGCAGTACCATAGATCTTGGACAGCCCCCTTTAATGCTAAATCATTTTTTTCATTATTTTTTTCCCAAAACTATTCTCGTCTTCATTATTTGAAACTATTCGTTTACATTATTTAAAAACTATTTCCTTTCATTGTTAGTAAACAAACAATCAACTTCGAATTAAAAAAATAGATAGTAGCCAGTAGAGCGTGCGAACCTCCAGAGTACAGGAAGAGGAAAAAGAAGCCACTGCCGAACCATTGCCAGTGCACAAAGCAGTAGGCGACGAGTCGAATCACATGACGATATGTTGACAAGTGTTCAACCTGGACGAAGAAGATGAGCATTATTGTTGTTGCGGTGAAACAGGAAAAGAAGAGAAAAAAAAACAAATACAGTCTATATTCCGAGGAATGATGGCATATTTCTTATTTTCTTCTTTTATCTTAAAATATAAAACATACAGCGGGAAAGGCATTTTTTCTCTATTCTTTGAATCATCTCATTTCATTGATTATTAGCGTGTGTTTCGCAAATATATTCAAGGAAACATAATTAAATTTAAATAAGCCTTTAACTACCATACCCGGTTTTTCGACTTCATTTTTTTGGCCTAGCCTACCCTGTTTTGGAATACCATCCGGCAAGGCCTTTATTCCCTGATTAAGGCTGAATAATACTAAAATCTATTTCATAAAAAAAACATGCCTTATCCAGAATCCCTTGTTCTTCATCATTAGCAGGGGCTGAGCCATCGGCAACAGGAGTTGCGGAGGTACCATTATCAGCGGCTCCCTCTTCTTCGGTAGCTTCTTCTCCTTCGTTGAAGAATCTCTCGTAGTTGATTGGAGTCGCGGAGAGAGTGAGATACCAGAGGAGGCAGAAGAGAATGCAGACGACGAAGGACCACGCGAACAGGAACCAGAGACCGAAGAAGGCGAGCTGTTCGGGATGCTCGGCAAATGCCAGCAACTTGACAATCGTGAAGGAGAACGTCAAGATCGAGAAGCCCAGACACGGCAGGTTCAGGGACTGCAAACATTTTAAATCGTTCGCATTCATAATCGATCGTTATCTAAATGAATTCAACCATATTTTAGAGTTCAGAGAAGAAATCTAGGAAAATATGGGCAAACAAGTCGGTTGCTACTTGTTGTTATTTCCGTTACAACTAGCAAAAAAAAACACAAAATGACATCAACAACAAAATATTGTAAACCTTGACAATCTTCTCACGATCGAACGCTATCAAGAGACTCGCGACGACCAGAGAAAGGACGCGGATGAGAAAGAGGACAATGAAGTCGAAGGGACTACGAGTGAAGTTGTAGCCATCGAGGAGCAGAAGATTCTGCACGATCAGATCAGCGCTGGAAGACAGAAAGACAAATGTTCACTGAGTCGTTCATCTTGTTTCATTATGTTCAGTCATTAGTTCCTTTAATGACTCATTACATTCGATTCTATTAACTCGCTTTTATACAAGTTGATATTTTTTAACTCTTAATGCTCGCATAAGAAAAACCCTTAAAACTAGAGCAAAGGTCTAGAATCCCAGCTCCCTAACAGGCTAAAAGTTAGTCTAAGTTCTTTTAATAGGTTATTCCATTCGAAAGGTATGCAAATCTAACGATAAAAGAAAAAAAGTTCTACTGCTGGTAACTCGACCGTGCCTTGTATTCCTTGGTTCATCCACTCAGCACTAGCGTTACTGCTAAATCTTATAGTTCATTGCCAGTATCGTTCTTCATCTGTCCACACAAACCTTCCTTTCTTCTTCTTTTTTTCCCCACCAAGGAAACCAAGGAGCGGAAAAGAGCGAAGGAGGGAAAGGGTTAGGAAAACAGAGAAGGTCGTGCGAACGCTGCATAGACAGAGAGAAGAGAGAGAGAGAGAGAGAGAGAGAGACAGAGAGAGAGAGAAAGAGAGAGAGAAAGAGAGAGAGAGAGAGAAAGAGATAAAATCGTCACAATTAAATAAAGAGAAAGGGTCTCGAGCTTACGACAGTAGGGAAAACAAAGATAAGGTAGAAGAGAGAAAGTGCAACAAGAGAAGGAGAGAAGTCGTGATTCACGGTGTCCAAAGATGGAAGACAATAAGAAAACGAGTGTGTGTAATGTTACGAAATTCGGATGACAAATGGAAATGAGCGAAAGATTTCGAAACCAGGAAATATCACACTAATAGTGGGCAAATAAGTGGAACATCAGTCAAAAATCAAACTATTTGAAAGAATAGAGCTGATATTCTAAGAAGGATAAAGTGGGATTAAACGCAGGGTCAGTGAGTTTATTTTTAAAAAAAATCATGAAAATCCTGGTGTTCACTGACTTGAATTTAAAATTAGGCGCGAAGAAGGCGAGTGAGATGATGTTGACAAAGGCATCGGCAGCGAGGAAGAGGCCGACGAGGCCCACCCGTGGAAGAGGCATCTCAACCTACAGCCACCTCGGGCGGCAGCTGGATGGCAGATAAGAGGACGGGCAGGTGTCACGCCCGGTCCACTTGGAGGGTGAGTCACCTGGAACAAGCGATAAGGAGGAGAGGGTAAAGAGACCGAGAAAGAGAAAGACAGGGAGAACAGACGCAGCATCAGCACAGAAAGAGCGTTCAAGTAGCCATGTGAAAAGCATGCGAACACGAACGAAAATGAATGGCTCATTGTCCAATACACCAACAAAACCGGGTCTAATCCGTTCAAAATCTATTAGCAGTACCATACGGTTCCCAGGTGCACTAAAATTAACATAAAACGATATAAAAATGTAATAAACATAAATTTTAACAGGCCGGAGTTTTGAAATGGGCGCGCCATCGTGTTTTTGGTGTCTTGTGTGGCAGTTGGGAAACCTCAGAAAATTACGCATACTATGTTTAGCGAGCTGGCGCTACTCTGTTTAGTGTACTTGACATTTATACGCGAACGTGGAATAATTTTTATTTTATGCCCTTTCCAAGCTTTTGAATGGTACTTTTTCTATTTTTCTTTCTAGATTTTCCTGTTAAAGCAATGCTTATTCGGTACTCTTCGACTATCACTACCCCAGAGAGCCTCCAAAAATTTTGAAATTTGTTTTTCACTGAAACATGGCCCAGGGTTGTTTCACACGGGAAACATGAATATAACATCCATTTTAACTTATAACGTCATTAATAAAAGTTACAGTAGAAAGTGGCGTTTGTTAAAATGGTGGAGTCGAACGTGTTCTCCCTTTGCCAAACGAAAGGATGAACTCCTAGACATAACCCTGAACGACCTCTAGGGTAAGAATAGACACCTGAACCGCTGGCGAGGCTCAATGGCTCTTCTTCCTAGCCCTTCATGCTCCAATTGCAACTCCCTTATCGAGATTAACAACGCGATCTGAGTCAAAATTAAATTCGACAATTGTTACTATATCGTTTTTTAATGACGTTATAATTAAAAATGGATGTTATATTCATGATCCCCGTGTCAAGTAACACACCCTTAGCCAAGTTTCAGCGAAAAAAAATTCAACATTTTTGGGGGCCTTCTGGGGTAGTGATAGTCGAAGAGTACCGCTTATTCTCCTAGCCTGAAAATCGGGCCGGACCCAAAATTATAAGGCCCGGAAAAGAACGGGCCGGGCCTAGCCGATTTGCATTTGCGATTTCTTTTCCTCTGTGTTTTGTGCTAGCTCGGCCTTTTAGTGCCGTTCATACTGTATAGTGTGTTAGCATTACTGGCAGAGGCGAGATCCCCTTGATCATCTCGCTCGCTCTCTGCATCTCTAACCACTCTCTCATATCATAACTCTCTCTAGGGTCTGGGCATAGGCCTGGTCAGCAGGCCTCTCCCTCTTGTCATATCGATTGACCTCTCTCGGTGTCTTGGGCGCACACGAGCCCTCGCCTTCTTTCTCATCTTCCCCTTGCCAAAGTCCCGGCATATGCATTTCGTTCTTTGGCTCCGTGAGGAGCAGCGGGTCCAGAGCTTTGCTCTGGCCCCCTCCCTTCTTTCTCACCCTCTTCTGTACCATGCTAGCATGCATACTTGTTGATTACCTTTGTAAGAGGATGTGTAACATAAACTTGTCTGTTTTAATGCCTTGTATTCTTCACATGGTATAATGGCTTGTTTATTACTTCCGAGCAGCCGGCCAGGCAACAATTTCGTCATATGAATATCGTCAAATTTATATCTTCAATTCCCGCGTGGCAGGATTACAGCCCTTGCGGGCTTTTCTTCTTCATTTTGCCCCTGGCCGGCGGCTTTCGCCACAAGGCCCAGAAAAGTACGGGCCGGGCATTTTTGGACTTGTCCGGCCCGATGGGCCGGACAAGTCCAAAAATGTTAGGCCCGTTGACACCTCTGTTTGTGGCCTAATGTTGTGACACTTAATTCGTGCACAGCATTGGGAAAGTGCTGCCCGATTTTGCGTTTGCGAATTAAACTTGGCGTGAGTAATCGATACGGGCGTGAAGCACGTGACTTATAACAATGTAATCATTGATTGGCAAGAACGTTATTATTGAAGAATTATTTATTGTGCCGAGAATGTACTGAGAAAAATATTGTTTATTCAGAATGGAAATGAAAGAACCAGCGGTCGTGGCAGGCGAAATGGTGGGAAGTACGAAGCAACTGGCCATGACAGAGCTGTCCACTGGCACCGCGGAAGAAGCAAAGGTACAATACGAGAACGAGAGTATCGCGCGCATCCTGGACACTGTGCTGTTCTCCTTGGTCTTCAGGAAAGGTGGACGGAACACCAGACGAGAAGACACCGCCGTCCCTCGACACCGAATATTATAATTTTTTGGTGGGTCATACCACATTTCTCCAAAAACACAATAATGATACGAGTTATTTAAAGGAGGCGTCCCAGAAATTTTATGAATTTAAAACATGTCAAAAAACGTTTACTTTAAATGTAAATAAGGCATATTTTATTGAGGAAATGATTAAATTGTTTACTGGTAATGTAACAAATGTAGAACCAGCTAACTTGGTTGGTTTTAGAAACTATCTTAACAGCAAGACTATTAATAATCCTGATTATTTTGGTAGAGTCTTGATGAAAGACTTGACAGACGACATTCGTACAACTATAGATAATAACAGAAAAAAAGTTGCGTTGGAACTGTTTTGAACTTTTTTTCATGTATTCTTTAGGTGCTGTGCTTAGTAATTTTGTGTTTGCCTGCTGCTTGTCTTTACTCAATAAATTGTTCGTCTCCGTCTTGAAACACAGTTGAGGTGTGAATTTGAAAGGTGAAATGGAAAGGAGAGTAGTTTTGTCCTAGCCGAGGCCTCTTGTTGTTTCTGAACCTGGTACATTCCTGGCCGACACTAACACTCATGGGAATCGTACGCTATGACACATTGATTTAAAACAACAGAAAATCCGAACTTAAACAAAATGGCTGCAAAGAAATTTACAAAAAAATAGATTTACTTTCTGTTATTTGCTTTCTGTTACACTTCACTTTGATCGCTTTCTGATTTTGAAAATAATGAAGAGAAAGGCCTTTTAAGGTTATGTACACCGTGTTTAATTAGTTTCTTCTCTCTCCACAACCTTCTCTTTTTCTCTTTCTCTCCCTCTCTCTCAATCTCAATCTCTGCTCTTGTCTCTCTCTCCGTCTATTTTTCATTCATCATCTCTCGCTCGGTCTCTGGCTTTCTTTGTTGTCTGGATCTATCATAATTGCTTACTTTTCTATCGTTATCGCGAAAGGAAATATGCTTTTGAAGGGATAACAAAAAACTACTCATATGCAATTTTGCACCATACATAATAACTAGAAATGGTAATATCGAGGTGAGTATGAAAAAGTGTGACAATAGTGAAGACATCCTGATCTATATATCATGTTAAAGCTGATATATAAAAGTTAGCTTAAAGCAGACCTGTTTTCCAGTACAATATGGACGAAGGCACAGATAAAATGAGTAGAAAAACCATGTAAAAAAGAATAAAGACAAACTTCAACAGCCTGGAGTTTTGAAATGCCGCGACATCGTGTTTTTGGTGTATCGTGTGTGTTGCAGTTGGGGAAAGCACACAAAATTACTCATACTACGTTTAGCGAGCAGCTGCTACTCTGTTTAGTGGACTTACCATTTGAAAGAGAACGAGGGAATAATTTTAATTTTTTGCTCTTTCCAAGCTTTTGGATGCGGCGTGTTTTTATTTATATTTAATTTTCTAGATTTTCTTTCTAATTCAGTGCGTATTTTCTATTAGACTCTTCGTTGTCTATCGACTTCTACACGGCTTCTATGCCGTATCCATCGCCATCGGTTGGTTCCAGTTATGTACATTACATATGTACATCTGTACATTATATATATATATATATATATATATATATATATATATATATATATATATATATATATATATCTACATGACACACCATAAAGTATCATTAGACTGTACGAAACGCACCAGTCATTAGAATTGTGCCTAATGCGTGAGGCTGTAACGATTATATCTGTGACCTGTTATACATATAAGCCTATACCAAGGGTGTAGCAGCTTCCTGTGCAGGGCATTAAAATATGATTTATCTGTTTCTAGCTATACAATACCTAACCTACAATGATGATTTGGAGCTAGGGAAGGGACGATCGCCGCGTAGGACTGAGTCGCTCCCTCCCACTGCCCGGGTTCAGCATACTCGTCCTAGGGCATGAAAAAATTTATCGGGTACACCATCTCGACTAGGTTCATTTCCTGAGAATGTGCTTCTGCCCATTTTCCCTGGAGAGTTGGCTTATTTGCCAGAACATGATCAGTATATACTGAATACTTGCTTTACCTTATTACCATTGCTGGTATTGTCTTGCCCTTGACTATTAGCTTGATTCTGGCCATACTTCTACACGGCTTCTATGCCATATCCATGTATGAGCCTTTACGTTATTAGTTTCCACGTTCGCAGGGAGCGAGACGATCTTCCACTTCACTGCACCAGAGCAGCGGCCGCCATGCGTTCGATCCGCGCATCATGTGCAGCAAGTGTGCGCGTCTCTTCTCACTCAGCACCATCGAAGAGCACATCCTGCACGAGCATGTGCGTTGTCGGTGAGTGGTTGGCACTTTTTTCTTGTCAATATATTTTTTATCTCCTTAGACAGATTGATTTCGGTAGGTTCAATATTTCGAGAATGAAGAGTAGATGTTTACCATGGTCCCAGGAGCTCTACTTCCTTCTGAAGAGAGGATATACATGTGCACATTCAGCTGCTGTGCTGCTTTCGAGTGTTGTGGCATCGTCTTCTTCAAAGCTGTTTTCTACTTTGACCACCTCTCGAGGGCACCGCCGAGCACTCATGCTGAGCACGCACCGCTTGTGCAGCAGAGCAAGGAGGTCAGAGTGCACGACAATCGAAATCCTGGGGTGGATATCTTAGGGTATCATCATGGGCAGCGATCAGCCTTCAACATGATTCATATAGATTACTGTAAAAAAAAATGCTATCATATGCAATAACATAAAACTCTATAATTACCATATTCACATATAAAAGGCGAGGTCTCAATTGAATGTATTCTGCAGTACCGGAAGAAAATATTCCACAGTAATTGAACAAAAAAATTTAGCGATGCAAATGCGGTCAAATGGCCTTCGAGAAGACAAAGGATCTTATGATAGAGAGCATTGCGTACGGTATCGTGGATAAAGAAGGGAATAATGGTTTGTTTGTTTGTTTTTTATCTCTCCCATTTCAAGGACTCTTGTTTAAAATGGGGGGGGGGGAGAGCATTATCTTGTCTGGTTTCAGTATTCTTCCCAAAGGAGGGCCATCGTGAACACCTCAAGCAGATGGTCGCCTCTCATCAGAATCCACGCCCAAAGTTCTACGGCGATCATGGACCATCTGAACGGAAGCAGAGGTTACTTTTGCAATAAATCTTTAATTTGTTGAATTAGATCTATCCCAATTTCGTCTCGGTATTTGGAAGAAACTTTGGCGTTGGCTTTTTATTTCTTTTGAATTTTCATTTTACTTTTCTATCCTTTATCAACGTTCCATCGTACTTTTCACAATTCTAAAAGTAAATTTTATTTGTCGTTGAAGAGAGGCAGGTTTTGGCTCTCCGAGCGATAGCCCTAGCAGAGCGTACTCCTGCAACGGATATTCTGTTGGATCTCCTGGTAAGTGATGTCTGAAAATGTATTTGTTAATTTGTGAAGAAAACTTATTCTGAGAAAAAGCTCTCTTTTATTTCCCGTAGTACAATGAGATTCTTTTTTAATCGTGCAGTGTTGTTTTTTTCAGGAGGCCGTTACAGTCCTTCCGGAAGCCGCTGCGGGAGCCCCTGTGAAGGCGGATCAGGCGGTAGCCCTAGCGCAAATGATAATCCATTTGGCGGAGTCAATCCTGTCGGGAATGCTGCCATGCCGAGCAGTCCTTACAAAAATCATCAAGCGGCAATTCAATACAGTAACCGCTCGACGAGTCCTGCTCCACACGGCAGCGTCGCTCCGGCCGGATCCTATAATAATCCATACAACAATAATGGAGCGGCCAACAGCCCCAACGACCGCACGCGCAGTCCTGGCCAAAGAGACATGAGGATGACGGCAATGAGCTCGTTATTTCCAAGTGAGGACCACGCAGCATCTCCGCAGTCGTCATCTCACGATAAATTCGCTATCAACATGCGACAAAGTGCAACCACCAATAGGTGTTGTTAAAAAATTTCTTTAATATTACAGATTACGACGTCATCACAGTGATAAGAGATATCATTAATTATTTAGAACTGAAATCAATCAATCGAATGGCATTACAGAGTCGATCCTAGGAAGCATCTCCGACCGGAGAACAACAGTGTAAAGATGAATGTTAAACGGGAACCGCGTAAGCCCTTATCTTCGTCGTTTTTAACCGAATAAGCAGAATTTCGTTTTTTTATATCCTTTCACCATAATTTTTGATATTGAGAAATAAATATAGAAACATTTTCGACTCACAATCAACTAAAATTACAGTCTTTCCTTCAGGATTCACTGGCTACGGTGATTCGCCCGAAAAAGAGAGTCTGTCTCATAAGACAGGTGTCAATGTTCAACCTGTGCAGGTTTGGAGAAGTCCTTTACTGCTTCATCTGTCATTATCAAACAAAATTTTCGTGTTTGTACAATAAAGATTACGATCTGTTTAATATTAACTTTTAAAGTTGCTTATTTAGTATGTCGTCAGTGTTAATACTCCGGTGACATCAAAGACACCAGTGGAAGCTCGACAAAAGATAAGCGGAGAATCAAGAACATCTTCGACTTCTACACCCTTGACCAGAATTCCCCCTCCTCCGCCGCCTCCTCCCCGTCCTCGTGGCCCGTCCACTGGACAAGTTCAGCGAGCACAAGTAGATGCTCAGTCTGCAGGCCCTCAAGTGGCATTGATTGAGCAAGACCGGCCACCATCTGAGCCGAGACCTCCGCCTCCCGTAGTATGTATTCTGGACTTTTCATAAGTCATATCTACAACTTCCAGAAGATAACATGCAATATGGAAAATGATACTATTTCAGACTCATTCTGAAGGTAACAAGGCCTTCCCATCTTCTGCATATCATCAAACTCCCATTGCTCCTCAACCATCTGCGAACATTGAGTCCGCTCATTTTAGGTTGGACTGACTGTGAGAAGTGCCTATCTCGGTAATAAGAAAACTTTCTGCACATCTAATTAGGGTCAAAATCTTCTGGCTATCATTTTTACATGCCGCTAGGATAGAGGTGACCTAGCATTCGCTTAATGATCGCCAAATTTGCCAGAATATGCACAAATTATGAATTTAATTAGGTTCACTCTCAATTAGCAGAACAAGATGAGCTGCAAACGAGACTGTGAAAACCAGTTTGTGCAAGAATTGTCTTGATATCGCTTTGAAATGACCTCGACTAATCCTTTTCTTTTTTGCAGCAACATTCTTCCACCTCCGCCTGTGCCTCCTCCAATCTATAATTGTTCTCAGGCTAATATGGTAAGCAAGGAATTGTGGAAGCAAAGTTTTTATTATTATTTGCTGGCTCGGAAATAAACGTAGAAAAATCTGGTAAACAATATGAGAAAAAATCTTTTGGTCCGAGTTATGTACATACATATATTTACTTCTATTCATTTTTCAGATTTCAATTTATTTTTTTCAGGTTACATTCTCTTTGCAGAATTTTTCAATGCAGCCAATTACGCCGCAGACATACGCGGGCTACGAAGGATTTGGATTCAAGAAGCACACGACGCTACCAAAGCCACCTGCCGTTTTCGATGAGAACTATCAACAAGTAAAAGTTTTATTATGTGTATTCTTACATATTTTAATAAACCGCATAGGATATATTTTTAAAGAGGGTCATTAACCTAAATCCTCGCCGTTTTTTCCAGATCCACGCTTCAGCAGACAGCAACAATGCGATGAACTCTGCCGCCTATTCCAGCGGTATATTGACATGGTATCTGTCTATTATTGCTTGTTATCACAGTAATCTCTGAGAGTTATAAATTAGTTTTTGAAATAATTCTACCGCCACCAGGAGAGGAGAGGTGAAAGTGGACAGGTTAATCGAACCAATTTCTTTTTCAGCCAAGGCGTCAATAATCAAGTCTCTTCGGCTTCTCCTCTTCCACTTGGAGAGATAAAGGAGCGATACTCGAGTCGGAGCCGTGAAGCGGTGTCGAAGTCGAATCGGGGAGAGATCAAGGAGAACCGCGGTCGAAGTCGAAGTCGAAGCAGTTCGAGAAGTACAAGCCGAAGCCTTTCTCGCACCATGGGACGAAATCGTGGAAAGGAGAACAAACGGCGACGGAGAAGGAGTCGAAGTTCGAGCAGTCGGAGTACAAGGTCAAGGTCAAGATCGAGTTCGAGTTATTCGTCATCTTCTTCGTCCACTCGCTCCCCGACCCCCAAGAGGAAGCACAAGGGGAAGAGGAAGGAGAGGAAGAGGAGTCGGAGTCGTAGCCCGAGTCGAATGAATGGTAGCAAAGACAGAATTCGAATGAATAAAGGAAGAAGAAGCCGGAGTCGGAGTCGCTCCAAGCTCTCCAGAGGATACCAGAAGAGTCGGCGGAGTCGGAGTCGAAACAGGTCGAGGACTCGCTCAAGATCTAACAGCAGACAGAGAAGCTCAAGCAGACGTCGATCCCGTGAGCCGCAGGGGAGAAGAAGCTTTGGAGGAGCTGGCAAAGGATTTGATGCAGGCATGGCAAAGAGAATTTCGTATGTTATTGATAAAAGTTTTTGTGATTTTATTAAAACACATTTTGAAAAAGATATCTTTTTACACTTGCTTATAATATTTTTCTAGCATATTCTGTTTTCTGCTTTCCCTTTCGGAGTTCCTAAATGAAAACAATTATTAAGCGCTGTTCTTTGAGGTGGTCGCCGTGGAAGCGACGACTACGGATATGGTAGTGGCAGAGGAGGGCGTGGAGGGTATATCGGAAGAGAAGGAGGGGGAAGCTTCTCTGGTGGCGGAGGCAGATTCGGCGGGAGAGATGACGAGAGAGGAGGCGGAGGTGGACGCGGAAACAGGCTAGCCTGAGTTTTGAATTTTCTAATCTATTAGTGACGAAATATGAAGAAATAGTTAAAATATGGTTTACATTTTGCTTCAATGGTTTCCATGCAGAGGTGGCCGAGGTGGTCGCGGAGGTGGTCCTTCGGGTGGCGGAGCCAGAAATGCCGTCTTACGACGCAGCAACTCTCCCGAAGAGAGCATCGGAAGAGTCAGTTTTAGTTTTGACAGATATATATTATTCTCAAATTATAATATCTTGTTTTGTTAAAAAAAACTTTATTTTTTCGCTCAAAGAGAACAAAATTTGCTTCAGAATGAGTCTGTAGCATGCGTTGAAGAAATGCCGCCAGATCTGGAATGAGCAATGCATCAATCCATTGTCAACCAAGGCAATTCATATTTTAAATAATAAATGCATTATATGTATAATGTCATTTTCATCTGGAATTTATGAAATTGAAGTTGTTTGTCGATTGTTTTATACGCGGTTTTCTGTTTATTGGACTGCTTCGCATTACCTTGGTTTATAAAACAGGTCTGCTTTTAGCTCACTTTTCGATTCTGCTTTAACGTGATATAGATCTGAATGTTTTCATCATTGCTTTTTCATACTCACTTCGATTTTACTAATTCTACGTATTATTATGTTGCAAAATTGCATTTGAGTGGTTTTTTGTTATCCCTTTAAAAGCATATTTACCTTCGCGATAAAGATAGAAAAGCAAGCAATTTAGGAGTTTTTCCCTTAAGGCCTCCTTTAAATGCGATGTAACCTTAAAAGGCTTTTTTCCTCATCATTCTCAGCGTCATCTGTAACAGCAAGATACATCAAGAGAGCTATCCACGTCAATGGAAAATGATGAGTGACGAAAGGTAAAGTCTTCTTCCTTGTAAATTTTTTCAAACATTTTAATTATGAAGCTCGAATTTTTTTGTTGTGCAATAGCATAAGATTCATGCGAGATTAATCAATACTATTACTTGTTCGTGTCGGCCAGCCAGGAATGGCCGAGATTCAGCCACAACAAGAGACGTCGACGAGGACAAAGCGACTCTCCTTTTCCATTCCTCCTTCCAAATTCACACCTGAACTGTGTTTCAAGACTGGCGAGACATACAACGAAGAATATATTCAGTCAAGTCACAATAACAAGTTCGCAGCCAAACACAGTGCTTATCGTCCACTATTTTCATTCGTATGCCTCACATCACAACGATTAGAACAAACTTAAGAATAGTTTTAAACTTAAAAAAGAGTTACAGCGAAAAATAAAATATATTAACGGGCTACGAATTACATTGTACATTTCAGTAACACAAAAGTTTTTAACATGTACGCATATATTTTTACTTCCCTACTTTTCCCGCTAAAATGACCAATTTGTCTAGAAATGGTATGATTTTTAAAGTTAATAGTTTAAAACGGGTTCCTTTCGCGCACTTTCTGCTCGAATCTGAGGTACACTCGCTGCCCGCTTCCCTGAAGGTGACTTCAGCGTGATTGTGAGCGAGAATGCGCCCTTTATAACAAAAAAAAAACCCTTTTTAAAACATTAACTTTCGCTTTAAGAATTGTATCCTTTAAAAAAATAAAATAAAGCATGTGTTAGAGCTAGTTCCTTTTATCTAATTTAAAATTATTGAAAGTTGAAATATATAAATTCTTAAATATTTACAGATTTAAGAAATACATAATATAAGAAACTAGAGAAGCGGGAATCGTTGAGCTCTTTTTGTGAAAGTTTGCCGAATATCTAAATGATGATGTATGACTACAATCTGTTCCTAATTTGTTCTATATACTTTAAGCTTCGATCTTTCAACTAGCTAAGACTTATGCGTAGGAGCGATGTATTCATTATTACGATGCATGTCGATTGCAGATGCTCACAGAGAACGATGTGACATGGATTCTCGCACCTTCTCCCCCCCCCCCCCCCCCCTTTGTCACCAAAATGTGACATCCGTTGTCAGAATTATCTTCGGCAGGCGCATCACCATGTCACAATTTTGGATGGAACAAAAATTTTATGTCACACGTTTTTTGTCTGTGTGTATATACTCTGTGAGAACAGAATAAGCTCTTAATATGGCGTCTTCTCATCGACGACATTGGCCAAGAGTGAAAATAATGCATTGAATACGAGCGAGCAGACTCCAATCAGCGCGCAACTCTTCCAGACGCGAACGCCGCTTGTCCATCGCAGCCAGGTCGGTCTACATGAAAAAAATGTAAGAGAAATTACACATTTTCTCTTTAGTTTTTTCCGTGTTAAATACTTTTCTAATGAACAATATTCCTCAAAAAAGGAACAGAAAAGGGATCGGCACTCGCAAATGGCATTGTATCGGTAGAGAAAGTGGAGCGCGAGTAGAATGAAAGTCTGGTAGAAGAGAACAATGAAGATCGTGCATGCGACATTACCGCCGGAATATACTCAGAGAAACATGAGACTGCACCAGTTATATTACCGATAAACAGATCTATCGCAATTATTTAATATTCAGGAATTCTATAGTGATTCTAAAGGATTTTTGGACATCGCTTGACGATAAGGGATGCCGCTTATTGAGCTTTTAGGCTTAAATATTTTCTTTAGAAGCACAATATAATTAATTGATCAGTATAAAGAAACTAACATATGTATATTTGATCAGTGAGACTTACTCTGTAGTTGTAAAAGGCCAATTGGGAAGTGTCATTCAAAACCTTGTTGAAAACTTTGCTACTGACTATAGTACCTATGAACAACTTCAAGCCGTCACTTTCAACGAAACATTTATTCCAATTGGGAAAGAAGAGTTGATGTCAACATTGAAAGAGTTCTCCGCAAATGCATCACCGGTCACACTTGTGTGCGAATGGCTTGGCTTCACTGAAACCGATAATACACATAAGCAATAGAAAATATTAAATGGATGAGATGACAAACAAAGAGGTTTTGGACATCCAATCGGTCAATTTAAGTATATAAAAAATAGTAGTCGACTATCTATTTTCATCTCATAATGCTCACTCTTCTCTCCCATTCAATCACCCTTTCAGTCACCGCTTTAAGTATGTATGAAACGCCCATTTCCTCTTACCTTTATATATTCCTTCGGAAGATATATACTATTCGCCTTTGATGCAAGAAATGACGAGTTTGTCCGAACTCCTCTTCTTAACCCTACTGTTCGTACACCGTGCTGCGCCGTCATGTGTTAGTTTTTATTATTTTTTTTAAATGACAAAACATTTTCTAAAGTTGGCTAAATTATTATTTTAAGTAAAACTATTGGCACAAGATGTATTGCCAGTACAAAATGGTGCGGGCCTTGCTTCTCAAATCCTCTTAATCTTTTACATCCAGCGGGTTTACGCCCTTTGAAATAGTACGAGAAAAATTAGTGATAAGGCCGCGACAATTTGAATGTACACTTAATTTTTTTTCAGGTAGCCATTATTTGAAGACTATTAAAGATTTTTTGCTGGTGTAATTGTTGAATTTTATTTCTTTGGGTTGAGTACAATTTTATAGTTTGGCTGCACTTCTGACAGCGACTGCCGAGTCTTTATTCCTGGTTCGTTCTGCGACGCCAATCGATGCTGTTGTCATTCGTCCATGGTGATACATTTTACATATTTAAATTATGACAGTTAAAATAAGGATCAAACTATATCCTTTTATTGATATGATGATGTGTTGCCGAAAATGAAATGGAATTAACAATAGAAATTAAATTCGTTTATTGCCATTCGTCTTGCAGGATTCGTCTTGCACTGGCACGTCTTCACGCTCGCTCAAGTCAACGAATAGTGCAACACTCACTGGTGCGTCAACTTGTCTTTTGGTTTTCATTCAAAGTTCGCGTATACTCTCGTGCAATGACAAGACGGCTGACGGTTACCGTGGGCATACGGAGACAATAAAACGCAAATATTTTTCGAACCTCTTGCTGTCCAGTAAATAATTGAAAATTCAAGATTTTTGTAAATTAAAATACACAAATGTTGAAAGTTTAATAGTTTCGATTAAAATGTGAAAAAATTTAAACCATAATCCATAAAAAAAATATTCATATAATTTATTTGCCATCTTTACTATCTGGCGACTATGCCATTGAGGCGGAAAGTTGTCAAACAGTTGTTGTGCTTTCAAATTCATCATTCTTCTGTTAAGGTTGCGCGACACCGAACTGCGAAGATCAACCAACTATGTCAGCTTGGCCTAGTGATAGTCACCGTCCTCCATGGGCGCAGCTCTATTGCTCGCCCTCTCGCTCCACCGCTCGCAATGGTTGAGGAAACCAAGAGTGAAGGGAAAGTCCTTCAGAAAAAAAAAGATGGAAAATCCTACTTTACATAATAAACAATGAAAGGTCAGTCACTGTATAGCAAACGGACAACCACTAGCCAACAATGGGACACTGCACAATGGAAGATTCACCACTGGGTGCTACAATGGACATGCTCTATACGCATTATCAGTTCCCACTTAGCCAAACCATCTCAACAAGAATACGATGTGAGCGACATGCCATAACTAATTTTGTCAATATTAAGCGAGTCATACAGATATGTATGCATCTGTGAGTCTTATTGTAGAAGGCATTGAGACGTCCTTAAAAGCCTTGTTGCAGAATAGTTCCGACGAAAAAATTAATGTCGTCTCTTTCAACAAAATTGCTCCAAAACGGATACAAATGTTAATGTTGACAATGAAGAAGTTCCCAACCGTTCCATTAACGGTCACACTTGTTCGAATGGCTTGGAACAAACTTCTTGAACATCATCTCGGTAAATTTAAGTAGAAAAAGTGCTTGTAGACTATCTATTGTTATTTTCTACAGTAATTCAGAATGCTCACACTTAGTTCATCCTCAGTTACAGCTCTAAGGAATGTCTATTTTCTCTTACCTTCATGTACATATCTTTCAGTCAAAATAGAAACCTCAAATTGTTCTTGTCCATCTGGGGGCAGAGGGGACTGGTTCCCAAATGGAAAACATTCTCACGTTTCTCAGCTGAGAAAATCCTTTGTAAAATCAAAGCGTAAATAACAAAAATTAAAAAAATCTATTTTTTATTTTTAAAAAATATGGATTGGACAAATGGGCAACGAATTGGGAAGGGGTTGGGCATTGCGAAGTGAGCGAGGCATTGAGAAAGTGGGCGGGGCGTTAATATGGGCGGGACAATGGGAGCAGCGCATCTTCCTGGCTCCACCTCCTCCTAGACGGCTGCAACAATCGTCCACTTGCCCTCTTCGCCTAGTTGTCGACGGAGTTCGGAGCCGCCTTCTTCTCTTCGAGTTCCTTTGCAGCGTTCAGCTCTGGAAGACGAGATTACATTGGACGGCTGGGCGGGGCTTATCTCCCAGATTACCGTATATATGTCCTTACTTCATGACCTTGTTGAGATTTGCCAGATTCTTGTCAGAGCGGTGACGCTGGTTGGGCGGCACAGCGAAGCGGGCGAACTCTATCACCTGGAGCAGAGCATAGGCGATGTCCTCGAAGAGAACATTTGTTAGATATTTTAATCAGATAATTCTATAGTTAATTAGGCACATATGCCGCTGAGGGCGTCCATGACGAGGTCGGCGAGCATCCCCCACGCCTGACTTCTCCATCAACCCGTTGAACATGTAATGAATAAGCTAAGGTATTTCCTGAAGGGTTACGGTATAGGCTTTTGTAGCTACGGCAATCCTGAAGGGTTACTTCAGATACTTGGAGAAAAAGGACTTGTGGTATGGTAGAAGCAGGCACCGAAATCATGGTCACATCACGCGGCATCTCCCTCTCTGGCCTGTTCGCAACTATGACAGACATCTTTCTGACAGGGAGCTTGATCTCTATTTTATCGCAACTCTATTTACAATTATCTTGTCATCATTCAATTGCATGTTTATCTTGCATTACTCTTCCCTTGATTATTGTTTTTACAGGTGAATAGAATGAAAATCTCAGTTCTCTTGCATTCGCCTTGATTCATCATCCACTATGTGTTCCGCCTTTTTGGGGTTGGCTGTGCTTAATCTACACAAATAATGCCTTATAAACGAAGGTTTATTCTCGACATTGAAACTAAAAAAAAAACAAATGGTTCTTGGCGGGCGTTGGTGAAGAGCTCGAGAATGCTTGCTGAAACCTAGAGAAACGAAACCCGAAAAAGGAATGAGGGATTCAATATGTAAATTAGGCTAAGAAGAAGGCATAGAACGTTGGATAATAATAAAAAGGTAAAAATAACACTAATGCAGAAGAATTCCCTCATTCGAAGCTTGGCAAAATCAACAGAAGCATACAATCGTAAATTTCTTTTCTTGGTCGGAATGGATTTTCGAATTAACTTACCCCTGGGCGCTCCGCCGATCGGGGAGCCGCCGCCAAGGGGAGCATCGTCGAGCCTAGAACCAAGCACTTATTGCTGTGAGTAATTCATACGTTCTTTTTACATTACTTCAGAGACGAATTCTTTCTTAGGGATTTTCTAATTCAATTATATTACGACCTCCACCTCCGCGTTCAATCGGCACGCCTCCCAGAGCAGTCATGGTGGAGGCTCCGCCGCCGCCGTACGCAGGAGGTGGAGGCGCCAAAGCAGCTCCGTCTCGCACAAAAACAGAGTCCCTTTCCGTTCTCTTTCCCTCTTTCTCTCTCTCTCTCCGTGTCAATCTCTCCCCTCACTCTTCCTTTCTCTCTTTTTCTTGCTCTCTCTCCCCCTTTCTGCAGACTCCTGCGATCTTATTCCTTCACTTGCTCGTGTCTTCCCCGTCGCTGGCCGGGTTAGGAAAGGTGACTTTCTTGGTTGTACCACTTCCTGCCATGGCCTCTGCTAACTGCAGAGGCCATGGCAGGAATCTCAGTTCGGGAAATTCGTATTCGTAAAATTCAATGAATTCGTAAAACAGACAAAAATTGTTCGCATCTGAACGCTACCATTTATTCGAGAAAATAATAATTCAGCCAGTATCAAGCGTTTTATGTAAAAAAAAATCTGAGCTCATTGGAGAGCCGACCTTTCTATGAAAAGGTCATGATTCACTTTCCGAACATGAGACTTTCAGTGGCAAGGGGTCCATACATGACCGCTAAGGCGACCTCGTATGAACAAAATTCAACCGTCAATACCCCTATAAACATCCTTTGAATCATTTCTGATCACAATAAAAAATTTCTATTTTTCGCAATGTCTAAGACTAGCAGGTTTTAGACACCGATTTTGAAGGTCGAATCTCACTTCGTCGTCATTACTTTGCTCCCATTTTTCTACAATTTATTTATCGCCCTAAAATAATGATATATTCCAAATTTCGTCCAAATCATCCATGGAATACAAAAGTAAGAGCCAAAAATAGAAAAAAAAAACTTTGCACTAAGTCTAAAGATCTTAATTTTCTAAACATAAGATTTAAAATTTATTGTTTCTTAAAAATTTAACATTTATTTATCTCTGATTTTCTAAACGAAATTAGAATATACAAGGTTTTTAGCATTTTCCAAAATTTGGGGGTTTAGACCTGGGAACTTTGTTCTGAGATTCCTTGTTCTACTTATCACCAGATGTGGAGCTGAGACGAATGAACTGTCGACTGGGACAGTAAGCCGGGATATGTATAGACCCTTTGAAATTCCACCATTTTGTGAAACTCATCTCAATCAGTTTCTTAAAGAAAACATAGGTCTATAGTGTTGATTTAGTTGGCATTGTCATAAAAGTTTTGCATATTTTCGCCCTGGAAACTCTCGCGACGGAATTTCTTGGTGGCGCCGTCCGTGGTGTTGGTCCACGCGAGGTTAATGTACTTTTCTACATTAACAGTGACAGGCGTGAATGTACTTGTCTTACTGATGTAAAACTTTTGTATGTCAGGAACCCTTAAGGAGATAAGAGCGAACCAGTGAGAGCGAGCGATAGAGAAAGGTAGAGAGAGAGAGAAATAGAGAGCGAGGGCTACAGAAAGTTAGAATTTTTTAATAAATAATTATGATCTATAAAAAGTGATCGATCTTCATTTTCTTGGTGCCATTTATTTTGTGTATTTTTTAAAAACTAAATTACAAAATTATTATTGAATTAGAAATTGTTTTAAGGAACAACAAGAAAATTATCGTTAAATTCAATTTTTAAATTAAAAATGTGGAGACATTCGTTATTTCTCAGTATTCTATTTCGATGCCTTAACACTGATATAACAGATATTTTGCCGGAGATTTTCAAGACGAACGCATAATCTTTTTCCCTACTTTCAGGACGATAAGAAGGGATCCTAGTATCTTCGTGCTCTCCATGCAATTATAAACGCTGTCTATTTCTCTTTAAGATGGATTAACAGTAAGGAAATGTAAAAAAAAGTACTGGGATAGATAGTGTTGAGAAAATTTACACAGTGCTACTTTGCATAACATCGCTTATTTATTCTCTTCTGATAATGGGGAGAAGGCTGAAGACTCTTTTGGCATCTTGCGATTGTAAGGAAACAACATTAAAAAGTCATCTGTTCTCTGTTTTTTTGTTGTCTTCTGTTTCATGCTCTCAAAAAAACATCCTCTCGCTGTGTCAGGCAAGATTGCGCAACTCTCCTTCTCATCGTTTCCTCGAGATTGAAGTAGTTCCTAAAAAAATCTCGCTTATATTTTATTCTTTAAAAAAAAATCCAACTTTAAGTACTTTAGTTTAGAACAGCAATCATGAAATGTTAATTTGTGAGAAATGTTAAGAAATGCAAAAAAAAATTGCTGCTTGCACCGCCCTTCAAATTAAAGGAATAAAACTATAAATTACTCTTGTTTCCCTTCGCTCGTTTCGAGTGCTTAGATGGCTTCTGCTCGACAGTCAGGTACCGCCCCAAAGTGCCCTCTTTGTCGAAGTAGTCAGCGAACCATCCAGGGCCTCAAATACTTAAGTAAAAATGTTTTCTACAAAAGAATGGACAAGAGAAGACCGTAATTTCGAAGTGGAAAATGGAATGATATCAGACCGTTCCGCTCGGGGGTAGCTGGCTTAAGAGTCTTGAATCCGAATTCACCGGTTGCTGTAATCTCCATGACTGCGCCGGAGTTACCTTGCAAACGTGGCTAACATTGCTGGGGAAACACATCGAACCGACAAACAAAAACGATATTGTGCATCGAGAAACATTACTGTTGAATTAGAAGCTAGAAATAGCTTTGGGATATCCCCGCTTTAGCAGGGGATCAGATGGGATCTTTTCTTCGCCTAAACTCACTTCATTTTCCTTCGTACTTATTCCCCCTCTATTAGATATTCCCCTAAATAGAGTAGTCGAAAGAGGAATCAAACATAGTAAACCATGAAAATTCAATAATAAATGCTCGGATCGAAACCCAAATAGCGTCAGACGATAATAAATTAATGATAATAAATTCGAAATCAGGAAGAGCAGTGAATGAAACATCCAATAACATCTACCTAGATCTCACTCTTTTTTTCTTAAAAAAATTGAATTTCCACTTGATGCGAAAAGGTAACTAAAACCTTATTGGCGAAGCGAGAGACAGCAAACTTAGTACTCTGCTGGCACACTGCCAGGAATCCCTTCATAGACCCCCTTGAAGGCCCCATATCTTTTTTAAAAACTTAGTACTACATTACAAATTAGGGTTGTGATCAAAGTTATACAAACTTGGAGAGTGGGTTTTAGATTTTTAGAGATTTTAGAAACATATTTTTTAGAGATTTGAATCTCCCGACTGTTGCGTCTCTACCAACCTCGTTATTCAATGGGTAGTAGTCTGTGGCGCTGAAAATCGCGACAAGCTGCCGGCCGGAGAAGAATGAAAACCCGTTTTTCATCATCTATAAGTTATTAATTTTCTTTCAATTATTAATTTTTAATTTTTATTAAATTGCCATTATCTCATAATAATCTTAACAACTAGAGAAAAGAACAATGCATACTCTGATGAAAAAAATTTCCAAATATTAAATAAGATTAATGAATTTATTAATGAATTATAAATCAATTGATTATATTATATTAAATGACACCTGATGGCCTCTCACGATCATGGACAGGTTGTGTTTCTGAAGAAAGCTTGTCAGTGCACTCTCCCCGAAGAAGTGCGATACACCACGAAGGGTGTTTTCCGAATATCTGATAAAGGACGAATAGACGTGAGAGAGAGGGTGAAAAGTGAACTGAGATAGAGAGGAGGACGAGGATGAGAACATACTAACCCATCGACTCCGAGTGCAGGATCGGCCCAGAGAAGGTCGCATGAGATGCTGTTCGTAGTCGGCTCGCCAAGCGGACGATGAATCTGCAATTGTTTTTTTTTTTAATTCTTAAAAAATATCCGCCTTTGCTACGGGACAACTAGTGTAGTGATCATGCACTTTGCTCAATTACTATCACTCGTTTTCCATTATTTTTAATCGTAATAGTGGATAAAAAAGAACAATTTATTGAAGATAATGACCTCGTTAATCTGGTCGAGACAATCGAGCTTCCTCGGGATTCCCCCATGCATGAGCAACATGATGAAGGACAGAGGCGAGCGGCAGACAATCGAAGACTTCGTTGAAGTTCTCGTATAACTTCACTCCTTCCTCGCCCTCACAACAAATTTTTTAATCATATCTTATAAAAGTTTTGAAAAAAAAACAACACACAAAAAAAATTGTTTGAAACAACATTGTTTGGTGCACGATTGTTTTATGAATTGTTTGAAACAACAATTGTTTCAAAAAAATTGTTTGGCATATCAAACAATTTGTTTTTTTTTTTTAAATATGCGTGTAATATATACATATATATGTATAATTATAGAGCACGAGGAAGTGCTTGCTGCTGATCGCGCGGCCGAAGACGACGTAGACCAAGTAGTGGGCGCATGACGCTTTCGAGTTCCATCGCAGGGTAAGTTTGGATGCTCTGCCGTAATTGGTGCTATCCCTATTTCATCCAACATTCATTCGACATCAATGTATTCTTGACATCAGGGACGTTGGTTCCCGAAAGAGCCGAACGTGCGAGACATTCTGAAGCGCGAGCGGATCAGGATCAAGGCCAACGTCAATAAGGTCAGCTTTTCAATTTGACAGCGATCTCTGATCTCGCATTGAAATCTTTCATCTTTCAGCCGCCTCCCAAGGGAATTCTGCTGGGCGCCGGCCGCGTCACCTTCAACGACGAGCTCGAGGCCTTCGACGACGAAGGACAAGGCCTTTAGCTTCGTCAACAAGTAGACCACGCCCACTCGTCCATGCACTTCCTCCTTGCAAAGCCCCCTCTACTCTGTCTGCTTCACCTCCATAACACCGACTGATAAAATTCTGAGTAAAAGAGCTGTCTATTATTCGTAAATGATTCTTTTATAACACGAGGCGATTCATTCGTACAAGAGTCTTTTTAACAATTTTTTAAGGCAAGGAAAGTATTTCATAGGAATTTTTTTTCGACCAGACTGGATAAAACTAATTCCTGTTTGACCAAATGCAAACGAAGACCAAACGCTCATTGTGAGAGGACTGAAATTTCCAGTGAAATGTTTTAAGATGTTTATTTTCATTTATTTCAAATTTTGAAACTTCATAACATATACATACATATGTACATAAAGCTGTAAAAAAATAAGCATATTTCTGTACATATTGTGAATATAACTGCATTGTCGTTAATGTGAGCGGAGCAAACAACTGATGCTATATGGGATTCTTCGGTCATTGATCTCTGATCTTGTATTGAAATCTTTAATCTTTCAGTCGCCCCCCCCCAGGGAATTCTGGTGGGCGACTGCCGCCACCCGAATCCCGTCACCATCAACGAAGAGGTCACGGAGGGCATCATCGCCTCCGACTAGGTGCTGCTTAAGGTGAAGAAGTAGACCAATTCATATAGAACAATTTGAAGAGAATAAAAAATCACATCGAATGGACCATTCAGTTTGCAATTGCTGAACTTTGAAAGATATTATGGTTTGCATCCAAAACCGAACAAAGGTTTGGAAACCAATATTCAGATGAAAATACCCAAAAAAAGTAATCGAGATTTTTCCTCGTTGAGACATATCAGGCGTAGCTTTTCCTGCTCTTTCTTATGGAGTCTTCCATTTTTTGTAAGAAATGGTAAAAAAAAGTTATTGCCTGAAAACCATATTTCAAAAAAATTTATTGGACAAAAGTCATAAAAATTTTTTTTCGAATATGATCATCTGGGGACTATTTTGTGTACTTTTGGATAATGAATCGAACAGTGAAAAGTTTTTCGAGTAATATTAGAGACGACCGCACTTTCGCAGTCGCCGTTTCGCGCACAATAAAGCAATATTCATGAAAATGCTGTGATAAATAGGCAAGATATTGCTTTCTAAAGCTGCTGAAGTAGAATTTAAAAATATTCACTTTTACATTCTCAGCGCCCTCTAGAAATTGTAGAAGCGACATTCTCTTAAATGAAACAAAACGAGCTTTAAAGCAGAAAAGTCTCTATTCCAATGAGCTATACTATGCCAGATATCGACGAGGGAGTTCTTTGATGAATAAAAGTCACTAAACCTGCAAAAACTTCCTTTCTTCTTATTTGTTTTTAAATAGGAATGAAGGCAAAGCATACGGCCAATACTAAATTAGAAAAAAAAGCACGGAAAACTGCCGACACCAAAACAAAACATGACGATTACAATAGTTAAAGCCCCATCTGCTATTGCATCTGTGCAAATATGAATATGTAATATGCTATCGATCTCATGGCATCAGGGCCGGAATCTGAATGCTGGCTGCTTAATCTTCGACTTCGGGAACGGCGGGGCGGCTGCTGCAGCAGGCTAGAACTCCGAGACACTGGCCACCGTCCTTCTGACCGGCGCCGCCACCAGAGGGCGCGGGAGTCGTAAGGTATGCCGATTGGTCCACAGCGAAGAGAGCTAGGATAGAAGACAACCAACTGGCGCCGAGAAAAGAAGAAGAATAATACAGGCCAACTTCGATTTTATATCATTTTGATGAGTACACATTGAAGTGACAACACAAACATTGCATTTAACATTGACCTTATAATGAATCAATCCATGGTGATTTCAGTAGTTAGTAATAAAAATTCGATATCCCTTCGGTGCGACTGTACTTTCTATGCGAGAATATTAAGCCTCAGTCTCAATGCAAAATAAAGTCATAATTAAAGGAATCGACTAAATCAGAGGTGGCATAATTTAATATTTTTTCCTAAATTTATTCAAATCATGCCATAATTAAAGCAGTCGACTAAATCTAAATTTTCCTAATTTAATAACTGTTTTTCTTCGACTCATGTAAAATTAAGTCATTATTAAAGCAAACGACTTCAACAAAAGAGGCATAATTTAATATAATTTCATACCTTCCATTTTTTGTTTATAATGCTAATAATACACATATATGTAATTTCATTTTATTTCGTTAGTATGAAGGTGCTGTTTGGAAGAGAGGAATTGAGGAGGGGCAGGGAAGTGGATGTTCTAGAGGCGGTGAGGGAAGGGATCGGGAACCACTTTCTTCGCTGTTCCGAACGCCTTGTCCGCCTGCTGTTTCGCCGTTTCAAATCCCGCCTTGAGATGGGTGACTTCGAGGATCTGCTGAGCGTCGGCCGGCACGCCTGACAGGATGACCGGATTGATGACCTGTTAGCGAATGAGAATCAGGTAGAAAGGAGAGGTTCGTAAAGAGAAAACACTGAGAAAGGGTAGGGTGGAGAGAGAGAAGAAAAGGAAGAAGAAGAAGAAACAGCGAGAAACAACGAGAATTGGGATAATTAGATAGCGATTAAAAATTACCAATAATTGGGTAAAAAACGAGAAATAAAGTGCAGTTTTGCTAGCCTTGAACAAATCAATCTTGCACGCCATCATTGTCTCCGTTGCTGCACTCGCGCAATCCGCCGCTTCAAATGCCTCTCGAATGTTGTCCTCCGAACGGCGGAGAGCCCCCGTCTTCACATTTTCCACGAAAAACTCGAGATGTGTCGCCAAAGTAGCCTGCATTTATGGCAAGTGTGCTGTAAAGTATGGCGGGATCCAGCTAAACTGTTATTATTCATATACATATGTACATATTTATTAGTTTCTCTACTATGAATAATATAACAAGTTGTCGCGGACAAGACTTGATACGCGTTACTATAGAATACAATATTTTAAAAAAACAATACACACCAATGCGGCGATCTTGCTCAACATTGACGTGTTGGCACTGCTAGCTGCTTCGTCGATGATCGGAACCTGGTGAGTTGAAACACGAACCCTTTCCTTGGTAGGGTTCAGGTTCCTCATCACCGGCACTGTTGCCCTGATCGCGCTATAAGAGGAAAACATGAGGCAATCAAATTACGGTTAGGAGAAGGCGCAGTGGTAGTACATATAAAGGTCTCGTGATCGATGTTTTACGTTCGACGGTGTTATATGCTCATATAATTAATTTTTAGTAAATCTGTTTTCTTCTCTAGCCATTACTAATTTCTTTTTCCTCTGTTCCGTTCCCTCTCTTTCTCTATGTCCCTCACCATTTATAACTGTTCCGTTTAAATAGAATTTCCCTGTTGGGCAATAAGTCCGCCTACAATATATTCTCGTTAAGCAAAATCATACGCGTCGAGACGGGATTTGAACACGAGAAATTAAAAACGAAGGTGGGAAAGTTATCACTACGCCCACTCGATGCTTGCGACATTTTGGCATTGTTTCGGGACTAAATATCGCCCATTGATACTACATATTAAGCCCCCAGTGGTTGTATTTTGTTTTCGGAAAAAAAAAACTTTTCTCACCCCCGGAGTTTTCGGGGGTGAGAAAAACACGAAGAACATATTCATGTCTTATCATGACATATTTCCCGTGTTAAGGTAAATAAATGGTTATATTGCCTTTTCGCAAAAAATTATATGTATGTGCATATGTACATATATCATGTCATTGGAAGTTATTTTAAATGGAAAATGAAAATGATCAAGAAAAATGAAAAGTAAATTGGTATTCTCCTTTAAAATAATAAAAAAATGGCATGATTTACACGTAGCTTGAATCAAAAAGGCGATATGGAACACTAACCTCGTAATTCAGAAAAATGAAGGCATGATCAGAAATGAATAAAATATTCGTGTTCCCCGTACCGAAAAGTACTCTGCGTTGAATTTCGCGAAAACAATTTCCCAAAAAAAAAACATTCGTCCTCTGGGGTTTTTTTAATAGCGCCGTAATCTTTGGCCTTGAGCAATCCTCCCCTTTCTTTTGTGCACTAATGTAAGAAGAGCCCAGCACTCACATTTCGCGGCAAGAGTTCTATCCCTTAGATGAGTGTCAACTCGTATGTATTTGCATTTGTTTTTATGCCAACGGATTCGAAATCCAGTCGACTTTTCTATCACTCCCAATCAGCTATAGCCCAGCTAATGGTTCAGTGGGGTACTTCTCGCTCTCTCTCTCTCTCTCTCTCTCTCTCTCTACTAACGCGAGGATTGCTGCACCGGACAGAAGCACTGCAGCCATGGCCGGCGTTCCGCCGCCGAGAGGAACGGCACCGACTGCAAATTGTTTTCATGTTCATCATCAATATGAATAGTGAAACGGAAGAAATTCCCCAAATAAGAACCTCCGCCAAGAGATGAAGAGGCGCGGAGAGCGGGAGCAGCGGTGGAAGTCGAGGCGGTGGCTGCAGTAGCAGAGGGAGCAGCGGTGGTAGTGGAGGCGCTGGCTGCAGTAGCAGAGGGAGCAGCGGTGGTAGTGGAGGCGCTGGCTGCAGTAGCAGAGGGAGCAGCAGTGGTCGGCGAGCCGCCGAGAGAAGAGGCACTTGGAGGAGAGCGGGTCGGCGAGGAGTCGACTGCATTGGCACTGCGAGCAGAAGGCGCACGCGACGCCTCGCCATCCACAGAAACAGCCGGCTTGTCCTTCTCCTCTGCCATTGGAAAGTTTCATTGTTAGAAGTAATGCTCTAGTATATAACAACTCCATTTGCGTTCTCTCTCTCTCACACACTCGCACTCCTTCTTTCTATCTCTATCGCTCTCACTCTTTCTATCTGAATGCTTCTCTTTTGTCATATCTGATAATCATGAAACAAGTACTAACGTGCAAGAACAACGATTTGTCGCCTCAACGCATTCACTCGATTCTCACCATTCTCCATTTTTTCAGCTCTGAGAGATCAATTATGATAATTTATAAGTGTGGATATGCTAGCAGACATATCATTCTTCCAATTAGAGTAGTCAAGAAGTTCATTACGAGTTCATGTCAGTACGCTTCGAGTGCTGCTTGATCCGGGCAATTTTTTTTTGTAATTCATTAAATGAAATCATTTCCTTATTCAATATTCTGAGATCCGTAAGAAACTTTTTTTTTAAAAAAAACAAACAATGATTTTGGAAGCACTTATGATATTGCACAAGTAATCCAAAGCAAAAATAATAGAAAATAAAATTTGTTTTATGGCTCGATGGTATTCGAGAATCTCTGACCGGCTCTCTTATGCGCATACTCCACTCAAGCCTCTCTTAATTGACATACCGCAAGAATTTGTGCGCGCGGAGGTGTGCCGCACACTTCGGCTTTTCGACGTCCTCCATTGTTGCGTACTCTGGAAAATGAGCAGACATCACCTTTGCATATTACATCTTGCTCTTTAGTTTGACAGCCGATACTTTTACAATTGAATAGAGCATGTCAGTATCCTTCGATCAAGGCCTGCCCTAGGAATGTTTTTTTTTCGAAATTTTTTCGAATTTGTTCAAAAAAATTGGTTACAGCATGTGGCTCGTCATGGTGAATGAAATTGACAATACATCAAACCTGAAAAAAATCTCCGCGTGAGACCAGGTAAAGTAAGCATATAATTTACATTTGTCGCTTCTTACTTAGTATTAGACAACCAGCTTGGTGTCATTGGATAGCTAATTTAACGTGCTTTAATGTTCATGTGGTATGATTTTATTTTTTCAGGAAATTTTATTTTGGTGCTATAATACGGCCCTAAATATTTTCGAAGGTAGTTTTTGCCAAAATTTTGGGTTTTCCGTTCATTTCTAGAAAACTGCTTATACATCTTCTTAAAGGAGGTATTCGGGGAATAATTAATATAGGTTTTTTTTTCTATAAAGATAGATAGATACGACTAGGTGTAAGGCATATATCCTGAAGGTTTGATCGATTTTCGTCCGTTTCATTCTGAAAAATAGTGACGAGAAAAATAGCGGGTAGAGAATTAGCTACGCAGATGACTTGGTGCCACGTGGAAAACAATATGAAAAATATGAAACGTATTCTATTTTGTAGAGCAAGTCGAGTTGTATCAGAGGATAAATTTTCGCAAACAAATTCGCAAAAAAAAATTCAAGGATAGGTCATAATATGGTCTGATGGACATCCTCTCGTAAGAACGTACCGATAAATAAGCGGGCGTCAGTCGAGGCGACGGCAGTTGCTGCGAGCCCTTTCCACCTGCAAATTGTTAGAAGTGTCATTTACATGGTGTCTAATGTAAAGTAAGATTAAATGATTACGATCACCGAAACATTACGTGATATTTCAAACTGCCGCCGCCCTTCGCACTCCTATTCGCGCGTTCTATTTTCAAGCAGTGGGTTTCTGTGACCTGCGAAATATCACGCGAGAATGAGAGTGAGGAACCACAGGACAGACGCAGCAATTCGAACCTTCATTAACTATTTTTCGGTGATCGCCCTCCTTTAACGGGTAGCAGCACTTCATAATTGACTAATAGCTAAACGGTTGACGATGTCCTCGTTGTCAAAGCAAAATATTTCGTGCACGAATCGACCATGGATCAATGAGGCATTTCAATTATGAATATGCAATTTTCCTTTACGATATTATGGAAAATTGCGAAACAGATTCCAGAATGAAAAGCAATGCGAAACCATTCTTTCTTCAAAATCTAAAGCTAAGATGCAACCCCCCCCCCCAATTTCGCGGGCACAAACATCATTTCGATAGCCAGGCGGCCGAAATCGCGAAGATCGTCGAGAATTGTCGGCAAGTGCCGAGTATAGGAAGTTCTTTTCATCCTACTAATGAATCATTCCTCCGCTTCATCTATTTTTGGTAAAGGAAAAGAATTCTAGATGAGTTGTTTTTCACCCTTCTCTTCTGCCAGACATATGAAAAGGTCTATATGAATCACCATCTCCTCCTCTTTCCTTGATATTGTGATAGAAGACAGAATGTCTGGAATGCTTTCTATCGTGCTTTAAAAGGAGAAGTCAAGCACTTATTATTCATTTTTCTCTCTTCATTTCGATTTTATGTTTGAGATGAACGGTTTAATTACCCAAGTTTGAGGGAGAATTAAGGATACCTGTCTTCTTGCTCGCAACAACTGGTGCGTCGGCACGCGTGAATCCTGGAGCGCCAAATCAGAGACACAGCTGTTCCAGCAATGTCAAAAACAATCTTGTCCAACGTGGACTCGCTGCTGCAAAAACTCAAAAAGAAACTCAACGATGCAGAGGCAATCGACTTCGACAACGATTCAATCAGTCAGTCAGAGATCGACTCTCTCGCAAAGGTAACAACTTCTTCACTCGCTTCGATACAAGTTCTACGTGAACAGCTCTTGTCAGCAATGACATCTTGGGATGAATTTATTGACCGTCTCTCAAAAGATCAACAAGTCATTCAAAACGATGCAAAAGCCAAGAAAGAAGCAGGTGATGACGGCGTCACAGCAATTCTAGACAGGGCGCTAGAGACGATGCAGCTCCTCAAAACCAACGAGCGTACTCTACTCTCATCCGCCAAACAAATCCAAAGTCAAGGCTCGGTAGCCAGCTTAAGTGACAATGCTTCCGGCGAACAAGCAACACAAGGCAATCAAGCAACTGCTCCTCCCCGGTCAGTCTTTGCAAGGCATTATCACACGGACCATAATCAAGACTCGCGCATCCCCCGTCTCCCACTATTGCAAATCCCCCAATTCGATGGAAACATGAATGACTGGAGGAGCTTCATACAGCTTTTCCGTTCAACCATCGACTCGCAACCGATACCCGAGATTGAAAAGCTGAGATATCTCATGTCAGCGATTACGGGTCCAGCGAAAGACGTCATTGCGGGATATTCTGTCGTGAACGGTGCATACTCTGATGTGTTGGCAACACTTGAAGAGGAATTTGGCGACATGACAGTCAACCGGACACGATTACACTCATTGATCCGCAGAGTCAAGAAACCGGACGAATCAATTTCGGGAGCAAGAGTCGTCATTCGCGAGCTTACGAAGCTATGCCGTCAACTCACGGAGACAGGAGCGGACATCGAACATGAGCAGATGGTCTTAACAATTCAAGAACGCCTCCCTTCCTGGCTGCTGACTGCGTGCATCAGAGAGAAAAGGAGAGCAGCTGTGATTAATGAAGAATGGACCGTGATGGGAATACTCAGCTTTTGCCTCGAAGAAGTTCGGGATAGACGAGCTGTCACAGAGATAGAGGATCAGTTGAGAGTGAAAGTGTCCGTTGCTGTTATCCCTCAAACGAAGGAATGGAAACCAGGATCGTACTCGAAAGCCAAACAGACTGCATGGAAAAGAATATGCCGGCTGTGCGAATCCGAAGATCATCATGCAGCTTCTTGCAACAAATTCCGAACGATGAGAGAACGGAAGGAGCAAGCCAAAGCCAAGAAGCTATGTCTACGCTGCTTAAGCAACAGACATTCGTCGGACAAATGCACGAGCAGATTCCGATGCCTCAACTGTGGAGATCAACTCCACCACACCAGCCTCTGCATCTCAAGCAAGGCAAACCAACCAAGAAGTCCCGCGTGGCAGGCCCCCTCACGAACAACGACAGCATGCGCCGCTGAAACGGAGAAGGATGTGGTCCTTCTGACAACACCAGTCACTCTGATCAACCTCGAAACTGGAGAGGAACATGAAGCAACTGCATTCCTTGACTCTGGCAGCCAAGGAAGCTTCATCTCAGATGACTTGGCAGGAACTCTTCAACTGCAGCCGAAACGGACAACCATCCTGAAGATGACTACCTTCGCAGCAGATGAAGAGAGGATAATCGAGAGCAAGGTCTTCTCGATTGGCCTTCGGCAAGAAGACGGCTCTATTCTTGAGATGACCGTCAAGAGCACTCCGACAATCGTTGGAGCAGTGCGCGCAATCACGGAGCAACAGTTCCAACAGCAGCAACCTAAAGGAGTGTACACGAAGCCAACTCTTCTAATCGGATCAGATTACTTCTGGTCGATCATTCGTCACAAAGACAAAACCCTCCCTTCCGGCTTGTCTTTGATCGACACAACTCTTGGACAAATCGCAACTGGATCCGCAGTAGTAGCAGCAGCGTTCCAAGATGATGCAATCACCATTGCCATCGCGAAAGAAGACAAGGTGAAAGAAGAAATTCTCAAGGCCATGCATTCTCTAGATTGTCTGGGCATCACAGACAGCCCTTTCGAAAAGGACGACGAAACCGCTGTGACGCTGTTCGAAGACAGCGTGACAATCTCGACTGAGCCCGGAGAAGAAGGCCGTATCTATGTTGGATGGCCGTGGAAGGAGAAGCACCCGAATCTCCCAACAAATCGAGGAATATGCTTCGGAAGGCTCAAATCTACCGTGAAGAACCTCACTGAGCAAGCACGCCTCGAGATGTATGACGAAGTCATCAAAGAACAACTCCGTTCCGACGTCATTGAGGAGGTGCCCAAGGAACCTCCTTCTGACGGACGACCCATTCACTACTTGCCACACCACGGAGTGTACAATCCAGCCAAGAAGACAACCAAGCTTCGGATTGTCTATGATGCTTCATGTGGACCAAAGGGAAGATCACTGAACGACATGATCTATTCCGGCCCCAAGATGATTTCCAATCTCGTTGGAATGCTCCTAAGAATGCGCTGCCACCAGTTCATCATCACAGCAGACATCAAGAAGGCCTTCCTGCAGCTCGGTCTGATCGAAAGGGATCGAGATGCCACTCGCTTTCTCTGGCTCCGTAACCCACTCGAGTGCGTCACTGAAGAAAACATAGTCGAGTACCGCTTCAAGCGGGTCCTCCTTGGCGTCATCGCCTCGCCCTTTTTGTTAGCAGCGTCCGTCGATCATCACCTGAGCAAACAGAACTGCCAACTCGCAGAAGAACTCAAGAACAGCATTTATGCTGACAACTTCATGATGTGTGCAGACAGTGAGGAGGAAGCAAGACGGAAATGCATCGAGGCGAAGGAACTGCTAGCTTCAGTACAAATGACATTGCGCGAATTCACAAGCAATAATGCTGCAATCCACGAAGAATTCGCAGACGAGCCGGCAGAAAAAATAACGAAGTTCTTAGGTCTCATATGGAACACTGAAAAGGATGTTCTCTCGATCAAGACCGGCCAAAAGAGAGGTGAAGTACAGACGAAAACGACAGTGAGCGCTGAACTTGCTGCCGGTTTCGGCCCGCTAGGCCTCATCAGTCCTGCAGTCCTTCCTGCTCGACTATTCTTACAGAAGATCAGCAAAAAATACGACTGGAAAACAGCACTGGACGGCGAAGACCAACTTGAATGGCAACAGATCTCAGGAGAACTCCTGGAACGCCAGATGTCCATCAAAAGGCAAATAATCGTCAACAGCTCCACAGAACTTCACTCCTTCTGCGATGTTAGTGGTAATGGCCTCGGAGTAGTAGTTTATCTCCGAACTATGACAGAAGGTGGAATTCACGTGGTGCCTGTGCTTGCAAAATCCAGAGTTGTCCCATCCTCAGAAAAGGACAAGGAAGAGAAGGTCACGATTCCCCGTTTGGAACTAACGGCAGCACAGATTTTAGCCAAACTTCTATCCTTCACAAAAAAGGAGCTCAGAATCCAGCCGAAGCGAACGATCCTTTGGACAGACAGCCGATGTGTGCTCGCGTGGCTGAAGAACGAAAAGCTGGAAAAGCTGAATCGTTACGTCGGAAACCGAGTGAACTCAATTCTAGAAGAGAAAATCGAGCAAATGAGATTCGTGCCGACCAAAGAAAATCCCGCAGACATCGCATCTCGATGAGTCCCTTTCGACGAGCTCCAGACATCTCAACTCTGGTGGAATGGACCAAGATGGCTCACAATGGAGGAATCCGAATGGCCAGAAACACCTCCTGTCAATGGATCCGAAGAAGACAACCAGAATGATGAAGAGATCCATCTCCAGACAGCTGCCGTCACATCGAGCACCTCCAAACTGAAGCTGTCGCCTATCTCAATCAACACGGAAAGGTTCAGCAACCTCAGCAGGCTCCTCAATGCCACTTCTCAAGTCATCCGCTTCGCAGCTCTCATGATGAAGACTATTAACAAGTCTCCCCAGACAAGATGGCTTCAAGTCGCGACAACCTCAGCAACTCCGAGTGCTGATGAGCGAAACAACGCTTTTCGCCTCCTTCTCATGCAATGCGCTTACGATCATCCTCCAGACAAAGATTTGAAAACGAATCTAGACCTTCAAGAGAAAGATGGAATCTGGACGTGCCAAGGTCGCCTCGGCAATTGCGAACTGCCAGCGAGAACACGCCACCCGTGGTTTGTTAACGCGAAGTCACCCTTGGCGCGAGTCCTCATTCTCGACGCACACGTGCGCAGTGCACACAGCAACTCCGCAAATACGGTCGCAACTCTCCGACAGAACTTCTGGATCAACCGAGCAAAGCAGTTGACGGCGAGCGTGATCAGCTCATGCAATAGCTGTCGAAAGCGAAAGGCGACCCCTTTTGCTGCTCCACAGATGGCTCCACTGCCTCCGGAAAGAGTCATCCGTTCGCCCGCTTTCTCCTCCACTGGACCCGACTACTTCGGCCCTCTCTCAACCATCAGAAATGGTCAACCACTATCGCAATGGGTGGCACTCTTCAGGTGCACCGCGACTCGTGCAATTCACCTGGAAGTAGTCAATGATCTGTCTGCAGCAAGTGCCATCAACGCAATCAAGCGATTCATCGCAAGACGAGGGAAACCTGTGAAGATCATCACGGACAATGCCACCTGCTTCACACTCGCCCAGAAAGCGTGCGCTGAGGCCATCGGAGACCTGAAATGGCAATTCATTCCTCCGAGATCGCCTTGGCAGGGTGGGTTCTATGAGAGGATGGTGAAGGAAGTGAAAGTATGCCTTCGCTCCACAGCCGGCAAGAAGAAGATCGAAGCAGATGAACTCCAAACTCTGATGGCAGGAATTGAAGCCATTCTCAACAATCGCCCACTCATTCAAACGGGTGACGACGGTGAAGTCCTTCGCCCACAAGATCTTCTGCAGCCTCTGGTGAACACGACGCTGCACTCCTTCGAATTCGATGACTACGACGAGGACCAACCGAAACACAAACTACTAGAAGCATGGGAAGCGACGAATGAACTACTCGAAAAGTTCTGGGACATCTGGACCCGGCATTATATCCCTGCATTGCGAGAACGGCATCAACAATTCATGAAGCAGAATCGTAGTCGAACCAACAGAGCTCCAACGATTGGCGAAGTCGTGATAGTCGTCGATGAACTCAAGAAGAGAGACGACTGGCCACTCGGAAGAATCGTCAAACTACACGAAGGAACAGACGGAAACATCCGCACAGCTACAGTGAGAATGAAAAACGGGCGTGAGTTGAAGCGAAGCGTCATGCATCTTCTCGCACTTGAAGGAGAAGGAGATACGCTGCCAGCAGAAGTTACAGAAGAGGCAACCGATACGACAGTTGATGCCGCCGATGCAGTTGACAAAAGGGCACAAGAAAAGAATCAACCAGAAGGTACGAGCAAGAACACGACTCAACGACGCTATAACCTCAGGTCAATCGCGAAACAAGCTGTGGCGAGCATGTTTCTGATCCTGATCTTTGGAAACGGGACACTCGCTAGCCGATGCCCTAACGACAAGGCACCACTCGGATCACAACTCTACTTCTTGGAAGAGTGCCAGGAGTACGGTGTCGCTGCCTTCAAGAAGCCCGACGGCTCACTCTGTCACTTGTCCCGAGAATGTCCTGGAAACGCCCTGCGTAGCGAATCTGGAGACCTCTGTGGCCCTCAATGCAGTTGTGAAGAATGGGCAAGTGGATGCTCTCACTACCAAGGCATGTTCACACACAACTCATCCAGCAAGAATGAGAAAACCAAAGCAATCCTCGCAGATATGAAGCCAATCTACTGCTCTTGGAAGGATGAACTCCAAATTGACGTCTCTCAAGTTATGTTATTCGATAACTCATATTACCCTCTGAAGGAGATGAACATCAAGTTTACCAAGATCGAACGAGCACACTGCAAGGGACAAGGAGCCAAGACTGGAACATCCGAATACTGCACTCGCTTTAATTGCACAGAGAACGGAACTGCTTTCTGTTTCCTCCGGAAACAGCCGATAGCTCTTCTCGTCACCAAACAAGGAAATATCGCAATAAAGCAGTGGGCTCAGTGTCAAGAACAGTCTACGGCTTCAAGAAGGAGAAAGAAGAGTGTACCACATGCTCAATCTCCTGCTCAAACGAAGGAATTTCTGCAACCAGTGATGGTGTTCGACTGATAGCCGTACAAATGGAGAAGTACTCGACAATGGTCGAGCATCCCACGCAGCAGCAAGAAGTGCGCTTCCCGCATTCAGTGATTGCTATTCCGTACAACGTGAACGTGAAGATGCACAAAGGCAGCACTGTTGTCTTTGACAAGGACATTCACTGTGAAGCCAGAAACGTCTGCGAAAACATTACATGCACACTCTGCTGGGAAGCCATCATCCACCTCCAATGCTATCCGAAATGGATGATCGCCCTACTCATGGCCGCCGCATACATCCTCCTATCACTAGCCGTCATGCTTCTGAGTGCCAGCCGATGCATTTGTAAAGCGCTTAAAGGAGGCGCCAACTCTGCCCGCCTAGCCAGCAGAAGCATCATCACAGTCGGGAGGGCCATCGCGAGCTGCATCGGAAAATGCATCCCGAAAAGGAAACGCCATAAGGAATCTCGAATCCGTCTTGTCAGCCTCAAGAAGCGGAAAGAAGCAGTCCCGCTATTAGCTCTAGCTGTGATTCTATCAATCTTTACTCCAGCTTCAGCGTGCGACCAAACAATCATCATCACCACCACCGAGGACTTATGTCAAATCCAAGACGACAAGACAGTGATTTGCACATCCATTGATGTAGCCAACTTCAACGGAGCTGCAACAGGTGCAATAACCTGTCTCCAATTGAAGGACGAAAATGGCAATCCTGCTGCCTCAATCCAAATACAAGTCGAACAGATCGCTAACAAATGCGAAAAGCAGTTCAAATTCGCCACAAGAGCCTTCGAGATCGAGACAACATTAGTGAAGAGGTGCGCTGGATCTGGAAGCTGTCAAGAAAATCGGTGTGCTATTATGGCAACCGATGAGGAGATAACTGAACTCGGGTATGTGAACTGATTCCCTGGAGTTTCTGGTTGTCTTGGAAGTTCCGGGTGTCTCTGGAACGGCTGCCTTTCTTGCAACAGCGCATGCACCTTTTTCAAATCAGTAGGAAGACCAACAGATAATCGACTATATGAAGTCTTTCACTGCTCCAGCTACCTGCCTGTCGTGACAATCAGCATCGAATTTTCAACCAACAACGAAACAGAGAAGCAGTTCTTCAAAATGTCACCAGGAATGCTGACAACCATGAAAGGAATCCAAGTGAAGATGAACTACGTCATCGAACCGCCCATGCCAGCCTTGACGACAGCCTTCGTATCAGACGGAGAAGTGGTGGCTCTACTGACGCCTGAGGAAGAAAGAGAAGCATCAGTCTTCCCATGCAACTCCTCAGATCTCAGCCAGTGCCAATTCAGAAAGGAAGCTTGTCAGTGCAAATTAGCTGACGACGACTTAGTCAAGTGTGCCTGCGCAAATGGACAAGCAACCGCAAATGCAATTCGAAGATGCACACTTCCACAACGGCAAGGTTCAGTCTGGTTTGAAGCAGAAGGCAGTTCGGTATCTGTGGCACAGCCGACCGCAGTTGCCGATCTTTCGATTAGAATCCAGGACTTGGAGCTCGCTCAGATCGAGTCGCTTGCGAAATGCATGATCAATTCAACAAGCATGGTCGGCTGTCATAGCTGTAGTTCTGGGGCAACGCTGACGTACGTCTGCACCTCTACTCCCCATGCAGCTATCGGCCACCTGAACTGCGATTCAGGAAAAGCCCTCTCTGTGAAGTGCACGCCCGAAGCCATTACGAGGATGACTACCTTCACTTCTTCCACCTCTGAAGTTCAAGAGAACTGCCAACTAAGCTGTGGTCGCGAACAAATCAAAGTCAAGATCAATGGAACTCTCAAGACAATCTTCGATGTAAGCGAACAAAAAAGCAACACTCAGTTCGGCCTCATCATTGCCACTCGAAATAATATATTGGCCCTCCTTGCAGATCATATGTCCTATTCTATTGTTCTAATAGCATCATCAATCATGGTCATTTTCTTCGTCTGCAAAATCTGTATGTAGCTTTTTGTCTTCGCTAATTTCCTCTCCCCCAGTGTCGGCAAGTGCCGAGTATAGGAAGTTCTTTTCATCCTACTAATGAATCATTCCTCCGCTTCATCTATTTTTGGTAAAGAAAAAGAATTCTAGATGAGTTGTTTTTCACCCTTCTCTTCTGCCAGACATATGAAAAGGTCTATATGAATAACCATCTCCTCCTCTTTCCTTGATATTGTGATAGAAGACAGAATGTCTGGAATGCTTTCTATCGTGCTTTAAAAGGAGAAGTCAAGCACTTATTATTCATTTTTCTCTCTTCATTTCGATTTTATGTTTGAGATGAACGGTTTAATTACCCAAGTTTGAGGGAGAATAAAGGATACCTGTCTTCTTGCTCGCAACAAGAATCGATCCGCATCCAGGCACGCCGAGAAAGGTGGATTCCCCGAAATCCAGCACCTTTGCCTTAACATTAAAAGAATTCGCTGTGGTCGAGTTGCTCCTTCCTTTTTTTGCTTCAGATCCCAGAAATATCTGACTAAAATATTATTTATTTATTTATACAATTTGAATCTCTGACAACTCCTGCAGATGTTAGGCAGCAGTTTGCGGCCTTCAAGTCGCCGTGGAGAATGTTCAGGATGTGGACTGATTCGAGGCCCTGTGAAGTTTAGTTAGGTTAGACTTTAATGATTTACTGTTGATGTGTTATTCCTTCTGCCATATCTTATCATTGTCCAGGTTTATCAATCATAAAAGATATATTTACTCGTATTCCCTCTCGCTCGCACTATTTCTCTCTCCGTGCGATCACCCTAATCCTAGTTCCAACATTTTTTTTTCAAATTTCTCCATCGCCCTCCCTCACTCTCTGCTCTCCACGTCCACTCTCTCACTCTCTCTCTCTCTCTCTCTTTCTCTCTCTCTCTCTCTCTCTCTCTCTCTCTCTCTCTCTTCCGACGCTCGCTATCTATTTTTGGTCGTCCCAAAATGTCTATCTCTCTCTATCTCGATGTTCCTCCCTTTTATACAATGGCAAGCTGACCTTTGCGATGTCTGCTAGCATGATCGACAGCTGAGCGTCTCCGAGTCGTCCTTTGAGGCGGGTGAGAATCGGCGAGTTCACTGACGATGAAAATGTCACCCGACTCGCCGATGAAGGAACCTTTGTACCGGATGACTCCATCTGCTCCTCCCACCTAAAATGCAAGAGAATTCCGAATTCCGAACCTTCTTGTAGATGTCTGTATTTATGCACATACATATGTATGAACAGACATATGTACATACGACGCGATTTGTGAGAGAATGAAAAAGGTCTTGGACATTGCCAACATCAACCGTCCGTCTTGGATTTCGTTCCAATGTCGCTTACAACTGCTTTCTGATATGAGGCATCGATTGGACCCGGTCTAGGAATCGGAAAATTCCTTTCGTTTTATTTGAATGTTTGAATTATCTGGTTCTCTCCATTGGGAGGCGACCTGAATACACGTCTAGGGTCACTGCGACGTACTCTATTGAGATCTGTGCTATATGTAGATAGAAACTAAAATTGGCATCTTAAAAGACAAGTTGTTGCTCTAAACAGTAAAAGAAAGAAAAGGTGAATTGTTTTTACTTTAAATGTTTTCTAGATTCTAAAATTTTATGGCGCTCAGATAGCCAATTCCTCATTTTATCGGAACCAAGCCTGTAGAGTACATGAAAAGAGCTTTAGAATGCATTATTGGATTTAGGAAACTTAGGATGTGTTGATGTTTTTCCTATTTGATTATACCAGTGCGTCAGTAAAAAGCAGCACGTCCACAAATTAAAATCGGTACTACAAAAACCATTCTTCAAATCCAAACAAATCAGAAGAAGAAAAAGCGTAAAATTTGCAACAAGATGAACACCTTACAATAAAATTACATGCTTAGGATGTTTGATATAATTCAAAAGAATAGGGCACGTGGATACAACAATGCTTCAAGGGAAAAGTGTGAAAAATGGAAAATTCTACTTCGAATGACCTAAAAAATTGCGTTATTTGAAGCAATGTATTTATCGGCACAAATTTTATGACTTAAAACAAATCATCGAAGATTTGGAATTTCATTGAAAGGGACACAGTTTGTAGCAAATTCAACACTCATTCTTCTGGTGTATGTACATTTGGACGTGCGAACATGCGTCAGAAGTGCTGACTTGTACTGCCTCACCGGAAAAATCGATAAGGAAACATCTACGCATATTGAGGGCATTCGAAAGCATTTTTCATGCAGTCCGCAACTGTGAAGGTATTGCTTCCGGTAGAATGAAGAATAGGTTATCTGAGCTTCCTGACAGTTTAGAGTCTATAAAAGATTTAAAGTTTAAAATTTCACACCTTTTTCTTTTTTGTCAACGCCTTGAATGAATTAAGGTGCAACGTTTCGTTTCTATTTTCGTTTCTATATCTCACGAAAGTGCAGCTCATCAGTGACCACAGACTTGTATCCGAGCGCGGCGAGCCGCTTAATCAAAGCCCTCGTGACAAAGGAAAAAAAGACATTTTCCGATCCCTAGACAACTTCCAATCGATTCCTCATATTAGAAAGCACATACAAGAAAGTTTAGAGCAAAATAAAAACAGGTCCACGGGGCCGCTTTGATTCACATTGATTCTCTCGCAAATCGAGAGCCATTTGTCACGTTTGTGGAGAATTTTTAAAAGCTCTCTGCAGTGTCCAAACCAGACTGAATATCGCTATCTCTCTTCGAATGTCCTCCTGCGCAAGTTGACCGCTGGGCATCCGCTGTCGCTTCACTGCGATAGCGCAGCCACTCTTGAGAATCTTGCCCTATGTTTGTATGTACTTTTTTGTTAGTTGCAAGTTTAATCATTTATCCTTTCATTTATACATTTATCGTCGTCTTTTTAATTTTAGTGCCCAGCTGGAGAACTTCACGCAATGTCTTTTTCTCTATAGATTCTAAGCCGGGGAAGACACCTACCGTATTTTCTCAATTAGCACCCCGTTTATTAGAACCACCCTGAAATAGTAATCCCCCCTCGATTAATAGAACCCCTCATTCTAGTGGAACGCCTCTCTCCAATAGTGCCACTCTAATAGTCCAATACCGCGCAACTCGATACGAAACTCGAATGGGGGTTCAAGAGGCATGGGATTTTCATGGCAAATTCATTCAAATGCTGCCGTAAAACGAATATTCCAGTGATAATTCCATTGAAAATCGAGCCATGGTTTTCTTTATGAGAAAAAATTTTGTTATCAAGCTCTTGGGGCGTCACATTGAAAATAGTGCCCCACCCTCTTATAGCAACTTTCACTCAGAAGGTTATTGAAAAATAGCACTCCGGGGGTACTGATAGAGAAAATATGATACTATGCCCCCACTTCCCATTTTGCTCCCTGTCATTAAACAACTCTCTTTCTCTTTCTCTTTCTCTTTCTCTCTCTCTCTCTCTCTCTCTCTCTCTCTCTGTCTTCTCACTCTTTCATTTCTATCTGGTATTAACTCCTTCTATTCAATGAATTGCGAGAGGATGAACATGTCATACGTGATCTACATAGCCTTGGTATAGGTCAGTTCACCACTGTTCGCCCCAAAGAAAAGTGAGAAAGAGAGAGAGAGACACCCTGAGAGAGAGAGACACCCTGAGAGAGAGAGAGAGAGAGAGAGAGAGAAGGAATGCGCATACTAACTTTCAGCACTAGGCCAAAGGCGCCCTTGCCGAGAACATCCGACGACACGCTGAAGATGCCAGCCTGCTTCTGAAGACGAAAGTATTGAACTTTACACAAATTAAAAAATCATTTTATATTTCATTTTCTTAAGATACCTTGGTTCAGTTTGGTTGCTCAATGTTTTGTTGTCTTATCCCGGAAAAAATTTACTGAGAAAGACTAAAAGCTCTGGAATATACCGGGTCAGGGGAGAGGGAGAAAAGTATGCTTTTGAGTAATATCACTGTTGGAATTTTCCTGATATCGGAGTAAGATGGAGGGATTTTCGGAGTTCTGCTTGAAAATTTGTGTGCATTTATGTAAACTCAAGTGCACCTGGAAATTTATTTATTCGAATGCAGCTTGAAAATTATACTCGAGTTCACATAAATTTAAATTTCAAAAAAATTATTTTATTCCTAGAATTGTAAGATATCGTTAAAAAAAAATTTTAAGAGCCACAATTTACAAGTAACTCAATAGTTTCGCTACACCACATTAAAACATAATACACCATAATATATATATATATATATATATATATATATATATATATACATATATTTCTTTTCAATGAAAACAGTATCATGTTCCAAGTTCCCTGCAAACATTTTGGCCATTTTGGAAGAACATCACTGTATATGGTAAATAAGATGCCAAAGGGCCGGAAACAAACCGGCAGGCGATCAAAGTCTACTTCTGCAGCAGAGGCGAAGCACAGAGGGGACTCCATTAGAAACACCGACCAAGTCCGATACGAAGACAACGAGGAAATGAACACTAGAAAAGTGTTCACTAATGTATAGTGACGAAAGATGGACTACTTTGAGGACTTCGGATGTAATCGAGGGATTAGTGCACATATTACTATTGCTACTCCAGTTGTATCGAAAGTCACGTCTTCTACATAAAAGTGAAGTGCACATAGAAAACCACACCAAATTCGCAATTTGTTTTTACTTTTCTTGCTCTTTCTGTCGAATGATTGCTGAAATAAACATTTTATTAGTTTTCCTCGTTAAGAAACACCATATGATTTTGATTCGATTACCAAAAAAACGGCGCCCTGGGTTTTCGGCTTCGTGGGACTTTTGCATGACGTTGGAAAAATTTCTTTATTGCAGAAGAAGGGAAATGTACTTATGTCCTCCAAATTATAGGATGCGTTATACAAACTTCATACCATTAGTTATGCCGAATAGTGTGGACAACTGCAGCCGCCGGATGTGTCTATGGGTTATAAATAAGTATCTCAAGCTTTTAAGAGAGCCTCTCTGTAAGGATCAAGCAGCACCCCGTGGGCGCCTGCCCCGGGGGAAAGTGTCGGATTTTGGTAACCAAAATTTTATGAGGAGTACCCACTTGCATTGTAAAAGAAATAATGAAGTCAGATTTGTTTTAAAAAAATTTTTCTTCTCAGTGCATGCAATAGTATGGCAAAATTTTGAGTGTTCATAACTTCCTTAAAACTTAATATTTTTCTTTTCTTTTTTTTTGTTTTATTTGTCATTGGAAAGCACACAAAAAAGATGTATGATGTGTTTTTTGAAAAATTCAGTTTTGACCAGTTTTATGCATTTTTCTATTTCAGAAATTGGTTTTTTGGACATTTAACCTATTTCGCGGCCCGGGCACGGGCCAATTTATAGTTCATAAGAAAGAGGAGAAAAAACTACACAAGATATGTTCTTATGAAGAAAATCGAAGGATATACATTTTACGAAATTTTGACTTGAACCTGGTGCACTCACGTTTTTGCTCGTTGGGATGAAACTGTATAATTATTTTCAAAGCTTTGTTTTTGGGATAATATTGATGTCGATATATTCGCCATTAAATTCTCTACCAGAAAAGGTATCTATCACCGATATACGTATTACCTTGGGACTCAGAGAATGCAATTATATGTTTTTCGGAAAAAAAATAATTCAATGATAACTAATGAAACGCTCATTTTTAGTCCACAGAGGTAGCCAGCCGGAGCAATTCTCCATATCATAAGATAGAGCGAAGAATTCTGCATAACATATTCCCTTTTCATGGAATTTGAAGGATATACATTTCCTTTGTTCTATCAATATAGAAGTCTTTCCACGTCATGCAATCGACCCATGATATCGAAAGCGCATTCAGCGATCCATAACTTTGCTCAATCTTAATATCAGAAAATCATAGGTATATCATCTAAGAGCTCTCACTGAGATCTTCAAATGCTACATACATACTTTTATTGAAATATTTATATTTCTATGGAAAAATTTCTTTCTGTACTGTTAGAAGGCTTAAAAAACTATTTTACAAACACTTCCGCATTTCAAAACACACATCATTAGAAAGAGCGTGAAATTTGTTATAAGATGAACCCCTTTCAATAAACTTTCAAGTCTACGATGTTTTGTTATTAGTTATAAGAAAAGGGCATCAGCTTACCTTAGCACAATTATCCAACGTAAAGAATTATTGGAATATTCTAATTCGAATAACCTAAACAATGAAATTCTCGGGCTTAAGGATAGCGACGATACCTATTCTTATGACTTATAACAAAACATCATAGACTTGAAAGTTTATTGAAAGGAGTTCATCTTGTAGCAAATTTCACGCTCTTTCTAATGATGTGTGTTTTGAAATGCGGAAATGTTTGTAAAATAGTTTTTTAAGCCTTCTAAAGGTACAGAACGAAATTTTCCATAGAAATATAAATATTTCAATAAAAGTATGTATGTAGCATTTGAAGATCTCTGTGAGAGCTCTTAGATGATATACCTATGATTTTATGATTTTAAGATTGAGCAAAGTTATGGATCGCTGAATGAGCTTTCGATATCATGGGTCGTTTGCACGACGTGGAAAGTCTTCTATATTGATAGAAAAAAAGGAAATGTATATCCTTCAAATTCCACGAAAAGGGAATATGTTGTGCAGAATTCTTCGCTCTATCTTATGATATGGATAATTGCTCCAGCTGGCTACCTCTGTGGACTAAAAATGAGGGCTTCATTAGTTATCATTGAATTATTTTTTTTCCGAAAAACATATAATTGCATTCTCTGAGTCCCAAGGTAATACGTATATCGGTGATAGATACCGTTTCTGGTAGAGAATTTAATGGCGAATATATCGACATCAATATTATCCCAAAAACAAAGCTTTGAAAATAATTATACAGTTTCATCCCAACGAGCAAAAACGCGAGTGCACCAGGTTCAAGTCAAAATTTCGTAAAATGTATATCCTTCGATTTTCTTCATAAGAACATATCTTGTGTAGTTTTTTCTCCTCTTTCTTATGAACTATAAATTGGCCCGTGCCCCCGGGCCGCGAAATAGGTTAAATGTCCAAAAAACCAATTTCTGAAATAGAAAAATGCCTAAAACTGGTCTAAACTGAATTTTTCAAAAAACACATCATACATATTTTTTGTGTGCTTTCCAATGACAAATAAAACAAAAAAAAGAAAACTGAAAAATATTAAGTTTTAAGGAAGTTATGAACACTCAAAATTTTGCCATACTATTGCATGCACTGAGAAGAAAAAATTTTTTAAAACAAATCTGACTTCATTATTTCTTTTACAATGCAAGTAGGTACTCCTCATAAAATTTTGGTTACCAAAATCCGACACTTTCCCCCGGGGCAGGGCCACCTCGGCCCTTACGGAGAGGCTCTCTTAAAAGTCTTTATCCGGTGGTTCAAGGCATTTTTAATGGGTGGACGAGGGATCCAGGATGGGAGGGATTTCGACGATAAGCGGCGCTACTTACCAATAGGCCATCCCGGCCCTAAAAACAATCTCAACAGTAATCATTTATTTATTTTTTGATTGAACAAGAGAACTCAGTTCCAGATAACCATTTTGTAGATCTGTGATAGGGACCTTTTTTTTGTTGATAACTGAATGGCGAATATGACGCCGTCGAAATTTTCCGAAAACAAAAAGTCTAAGAATAATTATTTTCCGTACATTCTGTTATCGCACTCTTATTATTCAGTATATTCAATGATGTTGTGTCCACCTCCTCGATTTCAGTATTGCTTCCTCATCTAAGTCCCACTCATTCAACCTCGTACGACTCGTCGTGATCGGTCGGTCCTTCTGTCTCTCTCCCACACTCTCTCTTCTCTCTTCCTTCTCTATCTCTAACCTCACTCTTCATACTTCCTCTCTTCTGGACTTCGCTCCTCTACATGGAAATCCTCCGCCTTTCATGCACGGGCAAGCTATGAGTCTGCATTGGCTAACATGAATGAAATTCTTACAACAATTTCGTCAATCAAAATCAAAATTGACTATCGATTGCCTTGCTTCTTTCTATGCCCGGCCACTAAATCCGTCATGTCTCAGCTGCCGCAATTCCCTTATCGAGTCCGCCGCACCCTTCTGCCGCTCCCTCCTCCTCTGCTCTCCGTCCGTTCAGTTAATCGACCCCCTTAAGGAAGACGAGGGCCCGCTACCAGGGGTGCTAACGGGCCGTTGGGGTTGACTCTTTCTACGCCGATCGCCGGCCACGCAGGGACTTTAGATGGTTCTCAGAGGCGACCGTAAAGGAACGGAAAAACTCAACAGTGAATTCCCGTAATTTTGCCTGACACGACTGCAAGAGATTTAGTGTGACGCTACTAAAAAAAAGAAATTTAAAAATATTAGGATCAAATTAGTCTTCCGTTAACATTTTTTTATTTATTATTTATTCATTTCTTTTTAATGATTCTAATTTTTTTTATTAAAAGATTTCTAATGATGATTTTGATTTTTTTAATAAGTGTTTACCAATCGGCACAGGCTATTGGTGGTGAAAACGAAGGCGCGTCCACGGCGGTGGTGCGGAAAAAGCGAAGTGGGCGGAGCAAACGAAGTGGACGGAAAAAAACGAAGTGGGCGGAGCGATCGAAGTGGGCGGAGCGACCGAAGTGGACGGAGCCTTGATAGGCATCTGAACCTGTCAAGAAGAGGTCAGTCAGATATATGAAGAAGATGTTGGACAACAAATAAGGATCAATATAAGTGGGACATGAGAGAGGGGAAAATGTGAATTGGGGAATGGAAAGTGGGCTCACGAGTAAAAGTTAGGAGCGAATGGAAGACCGGCCATCTTGCAGGCGAGTCGACAAGAGGAATGAGGGAAAACGGCAGAGGGAATAGAGTACTTTCCTCTGTTTAGTACAATAAGTATTCATGTGATTCGTCTCTTTTCACTCTGTACTTTTGAAAATTTAATAATAATCGTGATCTTGCACTCGAACTATGTGCATAATTTCGAAACTCCATGTGATCTTGTGATCTCTACGATTTCGGGGTCTCCACAATTTCCATAAGTGGATATTTTCAATATGTTCTAAACTATTCGTGTATTTTGTAAATAAATAATAGAAACTTCATGATTTGTTTTACGATTCAAGAGTATCCTCTCAATTATCATAATTGTTTTCGATGATTGTGTTTCCAGCAATATTCATTACTTATCCTAATATTACTTGCGCTTAGTTGAATTACGAGAATTCTCTCCTCACTGCCATTTCCATTTCCCTTTTCAGTCTCATTTCCTGATGATGAAACGGTATTTGTTTGTATTTCATTCACGCCATGTTTTTAAATATAAATTGACAACTTCATGAAAGATGTAAGAGAACACGGGAATATGAGAGCAAGGGTCGAATGAAAAACAGAGTGGCGTGGCCAGAATGAGCTACTTGATTGATCCATGACTTGCTCGTGACTTTATTAGAAGTTATCATTAAATTTAAAATAAATTCTACTTTTAAATTTGCATTTCGAAAATTAATTTAATGTCTTAATATTTTTCTTCTTAATAATTATTTAATGTGTTCGTATGTATATCCCTTATCATTTCAAATTGAGAAAATTTGAACATAACTGAATTGGAAATAAACGGGGTAGCAATCTACACCTTTTTTGAAGAGGAAAACCATTATTGTTTTCTAAATAACCAATCGAAGGAAGACCGTGGGCAATGATAAATATTTATGCACATTTTTATGAGCGTCAAGAACAAAACTCACTTACAGTAAAACATGTATGAATCTATTTGATACTACATAACTAAGTTACTGAGGTTGTGATTGGCTGGGTTATGGAAAGAGGCTTCCTCGTTAGGACAACTATTTATCGATGTTTAAAGTAATTATCCAGGGAGGAGTTATTTTTTCTAGCGCTACTGTTCGTTCAGTTCCACTACTGTACAATCTCGAATGTACCCTAGAGTGCGTGTTAAAATAGGAGGAACAAAATTAATTTATAGGTCTAGACTGTTCGATGCAATCTACAAACCCCCAATACACAAGTCTGTTCTATTGGTTGTCTCATGTCAAGGCTGATGGGCACAAAGAGATAGGCTGTCTTTTCTATGTAAGTTGGTACTTTCTCTCGCAATTGTCATACGCTTTCCACTCACTCGAATGGTAGACGGAATGACTTGAATTTGTATCAGGTTAGAGTGTGTGAAGGAGAGAGATAGACATATTTAGATAGAGAAGGAGGCAACAAGTTACCACATAAGGTTGCTCACATATACCAGGTGCGTGTATAAATGAATCAATCAATAGCAAGCAAGGAAAGCGGAATTGGGAAAAACTTTAAAAAAAAAATCTGAGAAAATTAATTTTCGGAAAATTTTGTGGACAATTACAAATTTTTTCCTAAGCTACTGATGGCAGGGTTCAATTCCTCGCAATGCATTTCAGTTTTCAAAAGCCCAAAAAAGTATCAATTTCATGCAAATTCTATTGATTAACTAGGTATCCGCAATCACTTGGAATCCACTAAATCCTCACAATAAGACATTGAGGCACTATCATTGCTTACATTGGTTAGTCAAATCTGTTAGCTCTTTCAAATTCGCTGTTTGCCACAAAAGAACACATGAACAAATTCACATATTTATCTGCTCTGAATGGCTGGGAGGGACTGGACGGGTGGGCGGGGCTTCTTCTCTAGTCAAAGTTGAGTGACGTGGTGGACGGGAAGGCCGCAGATGGTGTGTTCCTTGCCGGCGGACGCCTTCTCGTTGCGGACGTCGCACTGAAAATAAGACGTTTTACTCATTTTAATATATATTTTCCAGTTTAGCAATGTTACCGCCTGACCTTGCCGAGGATCTGCTTGCCATTGAAGGTGATGACCGCGGGGGAGATGTCTCCCTTGGGATGGCAGACGTGGACTGTGACAAATTCGCGCTTCGAGCCAAAGTTGAAAAAGTCCTGCAGCGAAGGGACGGGTTACTGTATCTCGGGTTTAAAAGAATAGCAAGCAGACCGAGAGGGGCCTCCAGTGGTAGTCGAATCCGCGGACGTCCTCAGGCAGGAGCGCGAGCACCTGGATGGAGCCAACATTGCCGGTGTACTCGTGGTCGGACCAGGCGAAGTTCGCGGCGATCTGAAAACATTAGAGAACAGAGATTAGAGTTCAGGGATCAAAGATCAGAATCAGATAAGTATGAGAAAAGAATATGGATTGATCAATGGAAAGAATTGCTCGGACCTTTCCACTCTGGTTCCAAGCGCGGCCCATTACGGGCTCACCCTGGAGGTACCAGAGGGCGACGTACTGGTCGGGGTTCTGGCCGTGGATCGTGTTGAGGGACTTGTCGAGAGCCCTGCATTAAAGAACCCTGGTATAAAATTGGACAGTTCTTTTTTATTTGATTAACTTTTTTTTAGGTGCTTCAACAATTTCTAATTTAATAATTAAATAAATATACGAAAAATTTCATACTTGACGAGCGGGCGTTTCGGCCAAGGGTCGCCGACGCGGACGTCGATCCACTGGTTGAGCATGACGGGGGACGGAGGAGAAGACGGCCTGGAAGCGCCATCCACCGCAGTCATCGAGGAAGCTCCGCCTCCCATGGGAGCACCGCCCACCGCAGTCATCGAGGAAGCTCCGCCTCCCATGGGAGCACCGCCCACCGCCGTCGTCGTGGAAGCTCCGCCTCCCATGGGAGCACCGCTCACCGCCGTCGTCGTGGAAGCTCCGCCTCCCATGGGAGCGCCGCCCACCGCAGTCATCGAGGAAGCTCCGCCTCCCATGGGAGCACCGCCCACCGCCGTCGTCGTGGAAGCTCCGCCTCCCATGGGAGCACCGCTCACCGCCGTCGTCGTGGAAGCTCCGCCTCCCATGGGAGCGCCGCCCACCGCAGTCATCGAGGAAGCTCCGCCTCCCATGGGAGCGCCGCCCACCGCAGTCATCGAGGAAGCTCCGCCTCCCATGGGAGCACTGTCCACCGCCGTCGTCGTGGAAGCTCCGCCTCCCATGGGAGCACTGCCCACCGCCGTCATCGTGGAAGCTCCGCCTCCCTTTCGAGTGCCGCGCTTCGTGTTGCGCTTTGCTGCTTCGGCCTCACGCCAGATCCCACCAGACGCAAGATTCTGGCAGGGTGAAAAGTCGACCGCCATCTGTGTGACGCTCTTGCTTACTTAAGTTTGGGGAATTAAACTTTACTTTAGTAATTCTTCTTCATATTTCAGCTTCAACAATGATAGAAATAAAGTAAAGTAACTTTTTAATTATAAAATTATTATAGAAAAATCGACATTTTACTTATGCTTATGATGAAGATACTTCGAATCAGACGCTTACCACAGCCAGCTGGACCGCGGTGATCCCAACGGCGTAGCAGTCCACTTTCTCGTTGTATCCAAACTGCTTCTTCGTCTTTTTTCACTCTTTTTGCCGCCAACGAGTTCTTCTTGCAGTCGAGCACCTCAGGAGCGGCGGTATGAATGAGTGGACAGTGGACATGTTTTTTCTTTCTTCGATATAAACGTTTTAATCTGTTTTCTACCTTAACTAAACAAAATTGGTAGCATGCTTGTTTTGGTTGGCTATTTGATTTCATGAACATGCCAAAGTTTCAAAAAAGATAGTTTATTTTACATTTTTGAAGGCTCCACACAAGGAACGGCGACTGACCATGAGTTTTTATTGTAGAACAGTTGACATCATTTCAAATACGCATGAAGCATTTGGGGTCCACAAAAACAAAGCACTTATACAACGTTTTTACGCAGCCAAAGGCGAAGCTGGCGCACCAGTTTCCATGTACGGAGAGCAATCAAACATATCTAGATAAAGATGTTATACCCAAAGTTCGAATTCACAATTTTGCGCACTTTTATTTGTCACGAAAATGCACTTGCGACGAGTGTAAAGTGCAAACAAAACAGCATAAAAGCAGCATCGGCTGCCATAATCACTTTCCATTCGTCATGGCCGGCTCATCTGACCCCTCTGACTCCGCTGCCCTCCAAGTTCCCGATGCCGCCGCCGCCGCAGCCGCCACTACCACTCCGCCCCCTCCCGTCTCCGCCACCGGGGTAGCCGACTCCACGGCAGTCGTTGAGAGCAAGGCCAAGGCACTCGCACTCCAAGATTTCTGCTTTTCCTTGCATTCTCGCTGCTTTCTCCCTATCTCGCATTCAAAATCTTGAAAAAAAAGATCATTTGGCATTGCAGGTCGCCCAGGATCTGGTTGCATCCCTCCAAGCCTCGCTGCTCACTCAGCAGCAGCTAGTCACCTCCCTCCAGGCCCTTCTGGTCGCGCCTAACCCGGCCGACGCCTCGACGCCGACGGCCAATGTTTCTAAAGATTACCGCTGCGAATTTTAATCTACAATTTGAAAATAGTCAATTTAAAAATCCTGCTTTGATATTTACATTTCTCCATCAGCGATTCCAAGGGAAAATTTCCACATCATTGAATTTAGTCTTTTTTTTTACTTTATTTGACTTGGATCTCTATAATAATAAGTAGAAATTCCCGTCAAATAAAGTTTGCAATGTCTACTTACTAGTGCGGTTTCTCCATTCCGGCTTACACCTTATCGTACGATGTCGTTCTTGAGTCGCTACCGGTTAATTTTCTGCTGTCCTTTCATGCCTTTGGCAACTGATCATCCAAATATTATATATATATATATATATATATATTTATTATTTATATATATTATTGAATAGTATGAATGTATGCATTGAATAATATTAATATATTCATAAGATTCTCGTAAATTGTGGCTCGTAGAACTAAATGTTTTTGTAATGTTCACGCTTTCCTAAATCAGCAATTTTTCTCTTATGAAATCAAACATGCCCTTTAAATTATAGTGCATAAGTTTAAAAGTGCACTCTATTTCAAAATTTTTTTGGAAAAATTGTTATATTTTGCAAGACAACGAAGTTGTTGAAGTAAAATATTTATTATGATTTATTCAAACCTGTCGAGTATTATGCTTTGCACAAGCTATCGTGATTACTATGAGCAATGAATTATAATATCCTCATAATGTTATGTGTACAGCATACATATATGTACATATGTATATTTATCTAACTACTAATGATGCGCTAATTGTAAGCGTGAGTTTGTAATATATTCCTTCTGGAAGCCTCCACGCTCTGTTAATTTAATTACCCACAATTTTCCGGAATTCACCAAGTTCTGCCATTATTTCCCGAATTTCGCATAACATTCCAAGCATAAGAGCGTTAAAGAGGATTACTGGAAGGTGCCGTATTCCTTCTCTACTCCTGGAATATTCCAGTTTCCCGATGTGACCGAGTTCTACCCGGTCCCTGGAATTCTCAAGACTATTTCGGAAGAGTTCTGCTCTATCGCAGTCCCTTTCCAGGCCTTTTGTCCTGGCCTTGAAATTTCCAGAGGATTACGAAATTATACATATTCTCTCCCGCAAATTTGAACTTTCCAACTACTCGGGAGTGCCCGATTTATATGGAACATTCAATCTCTTTCCGGAAAATCACTCCATCTTAAAGAAGGTTTCCAGAGCAAAAATTGCCTACTTTTTTCTATGTGGATAAGTTCGTTGTAAGACATATATCCGTAATGTTTGATCGATTTTCTTCTTTTACATTTTCAGCAATAGCGACGTGAAAACTGGTGGGTAGAGAATTAGCTACGGTAGGTTAGACAATGAATGAATTCTTGCTGACGGGATAATACAGTCAGAAATATGTGCTGCAATCAAGCCAAGGTAGACGAAGAAAATGCAATATAAACGGATGATATTTCATTACTTCAAGTTCCTTTTCAGGCTCCAACTGACATCGAATACTCGGAAGAAGAGATCGGCAGATTATCTTTTGGGGTCGTCGTCAAGGTTTGTATGTGCACTCTCGCTGTAAATCTCTCTTTCGCTTTTCTCTCCACTTCTTACTTTTTTTCTTCCTTTCACACTCACGCTCTCTCCCCTCTGAACTCAGTAGAAGCAGAACGTTTCTTGTTCTGCGATCTGCAGTTTGTAGTACTTTAATGATCATTTTATCAACCTTTACATCCGCTCTTCTTTCTTTCTGTCACTTCTTTTTTCGTTATGACTCAAGGATTTTCTTAATAATTTTATTTAATGCCTACTAAAATGTTGTTGCATTCAAATTAATTTGATTTCGATAACTAAATAAATGAATAAATCTGGAATGCAGGAGGCGAGGGGACGAATATGAGTATCAAGGCGGTTAAACCCAGAAAAATGAGATTGAGAGAGAGACCGAGAGAGAGAGGGAGTGTGATCGAATGACAGGAGAGAAAAATGGGAAGATGGAGGATAGTATGTGTCTTCCCAGGTTCTAAATCGAATAGAAAGAACAAAACATTCTCCAGCAATGTACTCGCATTTATTTTCGATACACAAACAAATAAAAGGATAAAGGGTTTAGTTGTTGTTAAGAAGATGTATCTATTTATTTATTCCAGGGAGTCTTCAAGTCAACTCCTCTACAATCCATCGCTGTAAAAATGCAGCCGTTGCACGAGGAGGAGTACATCCGCAACGAGATCTACGCCCTCTCTCAGGTTTGTGCACATTCTCGCGAATGCTTCTTCAGTTCTTGATCTTCATTTTTAAGCTCTCTGTGTCGCCGCATCAAGGAATTGTGACGTACCGCGGCGCTTTTATCGATGGCGAGAACGTCCTCATCGCAATGGACTACCATGACCTTGGGAGCGTCAAGCAGCTGACGGGTCGTTTGTTCGACAAGCAAATTGCCGTCTTGATTGCAGATCTCACTTCAGTCAGTTTACACTTGGATATAAGAGAGAACGGCGAGCGAAAGAAAGGCAGATTGAAGGGATACCAGGAAATGTTACACAGCCTCAGTATAATCATTGAGGCGCCTATCTCTAACAATAAGGCACGAGCAGGGCCCAGTACTAAGGTGCCCTATGGACAATTTTCGATACTGGTCACTGAAATCACATATCTTATAGTACTGAACGTCAAATATCTGTTTCTGTTCTCAAACTACCATATGGGCATAGTTTTCAGAACGTAAGTTCCATTGGTACCATTTATCTCAGAACAGCTCAAAATAGTTGAAACATCTCGTGGATATTTTTCGAAATTTCAAGATTACTGAAAAATGTACAGGTTTTGCTCTTTCATCGGTGGATATATTATGTAAAAGTCTCTGCTCTTTCGAATGGTTATGACCTTTTTGGTAATCCGGCTCACTAATGACCTGATAGTAGGCTTCGAAGGAGTTTTTGTAGATTTATTTCTCCATATAGGCTCGTAAAAATGAAATTTCTTGACTTTTTGAGAACTTATGAGTGGAATCCTGGAATACCAATTATTTTTTGCTAGATGTTTCAAAGGAACTAATTTGAAATATTTGCTATAATATATTCAGCAATATCGCCTTCAACAGTCAGCATTCAAATACATATTCCCAAAAAAGTATCCTCAGATTTTGATTATAAAGCTGTATCCGATTCCGTTTTAACTGCTCTTTCTTGTAGAGTAAATATTATGTATAAAGTCTGTCTAGATGGTCCATCAATGGTCCAAAGAATGAGTATTTTAACACCAGAAATTAGCCCAAAAACAGAAAGAGTCAATTTTAGGTCTTTATACTAATTTCTTTTGCGATCAAAGTATATACCATTTTAAAGAGGAAAAAAAATGCACCGCATGGACTATTCCGTGTAAAAATTGATGAAGTTTGAAAGAAATTATGGTTTGCAGCCAAAGCCGAAATTTGCTCAGAAACCCATATTCATGTGCAGATACCCAAAAAAAGTATCCTAGATTTTTCCTCGTAGACACATATTATGTGTAGTTTTTCTTCCTCTTTCTTATGTAAGATTCAGTTTTTGCAAAGTAATAGCAAAAAAGGTTATTGCCTGAAAACCACATAAAAAAATTTAATTGGTCAAAAGTCATAAAAGTTTTAATTTTTCGCAAATGGTCTTCTGGGACTTTTTTGTGCAGTTTTGAACATGGAATAGAACGCTGAAAAGATTTTCGAGAAATATGAAGTAGACGGTAAATATGATCTTCCATACTTTTGGAGCATTTTCACTTATATCTAATGTAAGTGAAAAAATTTTCGAATACTTTTGACCACCGAAAATTAGTTATGAACAAGGGATACATACCTCATAAAGTTTTCAAAGTAAAAGAAAATAAAAATTCCTCAGGGCCGGCGCCTACACAAGCCTCCTTCTGAGTCTTTCAGACTGGCTCTCTTAAGGGCTTCAATAATAATATACGCCGATTTCATGAAAGGGAATTTTTGTTTAGAAAAAAACCTAAAGGGCTCGTCGAATAGCATAAGATATGTGACTTCCGTGACCAGTAGCGAAAAAGTGTCCCACGGCAGGCCGTCTTTATAAAAACGAGTCTTTATAGGCCGTCAATCATTGCGTGTCCTGCGGTGTTATCCACAGAGATATTAAGCCTGCGAACATCCTACTCAGTAACACTGGCCAAGTTAGAGATTCACCGCGCTAATTTTATTTAGAAAAAAAAAAAAGATTTTTTGCGGGAAGTTTATGAAAACTGAAACAAAAAAGACCATAGTAAATGATTTGAATGTTAAGGCTATCCTGACAGACTTTAGCCTCTCCGATGTCTGCCACAGCGGCAAGTTCCTTTACTTCACCTGCGGCACCGATGAGTTGTTAATTTTGGCTGGTCTTCTGTCTCTTACTCTCGCTCTAGCTATCTGGCTCTCGCTGAATCTCTCTCTCTCTCTCTCTCTCTCTCGCTGTCGTTCTCACTGTCTCTCAATCGCTGTCTCTTTCTCACTGTCTCTGCTCACTGTCTCTCTCGCTCATTAAGCCTAAGGTCCGGTTGCCAGAAATTAATCGTCTGGTACTGTGGCATACCATTTTTACAGTATTCCTATCGAATCTCTTGTTCACCCCCTGAGGGGCGGGGCTCCTCCTCTCCCCGGCCTCGTAACAGTACTCGCCCACACCACGAGATTGAGCTGTGGAGGAGAGTTGTTGGCTGGGCCGAGAGCAGGTCGGGGACAGGACGAGGGAGCAGCTGCATAACGAGTGACGCGAGAAAGGGCAGCCGTGAGCCAACTCGGGCATCTCAAAAGAAGGAATAGAGAGAGAGGGAGTGAGAGAAAGAGAGAAAGCGAGAGAGATAGAGAGAAAGAGAATGAGAGAGAAGAAGAGAAAGAGAGAGAGAGAGAGAGAAAGAGAGAGAGAGAGTGAGAGAGGAAAGAGACCTTCGTATGTATGTGGACATCACATACAGATCTTTCTTTGTACATCCTCAGGACCCTCATCTTAGACCTAGTTTCCCCATCTCCATTCGTATTATATTATTATTTTCGGAGGCTTGTGCCTCCACCAACTCGCCTGTCGATTGAAACATGTTTGCAAATTGAAACGAGTGTCTTGTTCTTGGTCTAATAAACATGTCATGAATTTGTTGTTGTTTGTCTTACAAATGTTTTACTGACAAGAATGGAGCGTCATGAACCCGCACAGAGAGAAAGTACAAACAAGGAGGTGTACAAACAGATAGATTGGAGAAGAAGAAAACCGATTGGATATGATCGAGAGAGAGGGAGAGTGAGAGTTAGAGAGAGAGTGAGAGAGAAAACAACTCTTCATTTACTCGCTCTCTCCATCTCTTCTAATCTCCCCCCTCCCCTGGAACAGGCCATCCACACGTCCTTTCCTCCCCAAAAAATACTTTCCCGGTATACGGTGCTTTCCCTAAGCTCCGAGTCCCAAGAAATGCTCCCTGAGGGTCAGCAATCAATGTTGAGATGTCGTCAGAATGGCATGCTGTTGTTTCTGACCAATCTCTACTACAAAGGCTATTCTTCATCATTCCCTGGCAATGCAAGCACATCATATCCCTCTTTCTCTTTCTCTCTCTCCCTCTCTCTTTCTATATCCCTTACCAGTGACAAGTTCAATGAAGAGCCCGACATCGGCAGACCAGAACTTA
>CALZFC010000349.1:4195000-4202500 GCA_945643635.1 Allodiplogaster sudhausi
GGAGCAGGTCTGCCATGTTACTTCAGTAATTGATAATTAAACACCTTTAACAGTTACAGTAATTGGAATATGGTGTTGATATATGTTACCAAGGTATTCTGCATAGAATAATGCTGTATGATTGCTAACTTTCTAATTCTATCATAGACTTCTATGATAGTCATATCACTTCCAGATGGAGAGACTTCCAGATGCATAATCCCTCATTGGTTAGAAATTCTCTAACTCTAGATTTAAAGTCCGATCATGTTGTTCAACAGATCTTGCGAGATTTCGAAGTTGCCGAGGCGGTAGATGTCGATTCCTTCTGCGAGTGGAAAAAAACGAAGAAAGCGATTGCCGTGATAGTTGAAGAAGGAGTAGAAGAAGGTCAACCTAATACCTGGGAATCCATTGTCACTTTGAAAGGAGCAGGTCTGCCATGTTACTTCAGTAATTGATAATTAAACACCTTTAACAGTTACAGTAATTGGAATATGGTGTTGATATATGTTACCAAGGTATTCTGCATAGAATAATGCTGTATGATTGCTAACTTTCTAATTCTATCATAGACTTCTATGATAGTCATATCACTTCCAGATGGAGAGACCCACTCCACATTGTTGCGACTCATGATGCTTCTGAGAGCTCAAGACAGACGCAAGAAAGTTACGAGATTGAGAAGAATATATCTGGAAATGGCGGTCAGTTGTCTATCTCTAATGAAATAAAGTCACTTTGTTGTGCAGAACTCTGTCTTAAATGATGGTGTTTGCTTCTAGGAACAACCAGACACGTCTAGCGTTGCCTTGGAACTGAGCAAGCGGACAGAATCAAGTGCGGGCAAGAAGGTGCGAAAGGCGTCGCTGACACAGCCTGTTGTTGTGCGCTACGGCCGGAACCGGAATCAGTTCGGCGTATTCATACAAGTTAGTTCCAATTCACTTAAAGGGGCTGTCCATTGAAACTACCCTTGTTTTCTTCCAACGTCTCTCATCTTACATGCTCTTTTCCGAGGATTACGGTAGTTTTCCATGGACAGCCAGTTTAAGATTAAGTTTTCTTTATTACTTTTTTAAGATCAACTTTCCTAGACTTTCTTTAATTATAATTTCTGATATTATTTCTAATATGAAAAGGCTTGTTGAATCGCACACTTCTTGAACTTTAGGGTAACGAAGTTGTGTGCAATGATGGCCTGCTGCACGCTGTGGTCGTTTCGCTGGCAGCTCACTACGTCTTCAGTCTGCACTGGGATATTGAAGTGTCGGACGTGTTGTTCGTGCTGCTCCACCTGATTGGTCTCCAAACGAGGGAAATGAAGTCCAATGTTGCAAAAAGAGTTGCTAACATGATCTCATCCAAAGTTGCCCAGTTGTAATTATTGTTGTTCGTTCTGAAGACTCTTTATCGAATACTGTAACATAGGATGCTAATCGTTATATTCTTGTGATATTGTTATGCAGTGTCTGTAACATATTGATACTTTTTCATAGTTAATGGATTTGTGTGTATTCAAAAGTCAACTCGTTTCTGTGAATTCTTGTCTCTCCGGATGTTAGGTGTCTAGTTCAGATTTTATAAGATGACTCGTTTCTGTGAATTCTCGGCTCTACGGATGTTCTGTGCAATATGACGAGTATACTGTGAAGAGTAGCAATTCAGAAAGTCTAAATTGTTACTAATTGCTGAAATTAGGGCAAGACTGTATTTGAAGTTGTATCCTGTGATATTATTGCCCTTGTCAATTCATATTTCATTTCCTAAGCGCTAACAAGATAAAAAGAGGTAAATGATGCAGAATGTTTCGTCGAATTTTATATGATTAAAATTCAGCTACAGTACCTATATTACTTGGTTACATATAAACCTTTGAATGAACAGCACAATATTGTTATTAAATTCTATCAGGATGGAGTGTCCAGCTAAAGACTGTAGGCTGGTCTACTCAACCGTTGAAGAGGTCGATGTCCACATGAGCTTTCACCGCGGAGAGGGCGAGCAGATCTGCCGGATGTGTCCCCCACCCAACACTCATTCGAAATGGAGTAATCTCAAGAAGCACTGGAGGAGAGTGCACGACATTAATTGCATCACTCATGGTCGGTTCTTTTTTATATTTGTTTAAATCATTGTTATTATTGCGTTTTCATTCCCCTTTGGCCTTCCTTTATAAGCAAAGAAAAGGAAACCTTTTTTGTCTAACACAGTTTGTTCTTCTATTGCTTTTTTATAGCCTTTTGTTAAATAGCAATATCCCATTTTTAAGCAAAGAAGAGACGAACGGCTGCCCCGCCACCGTCACCTACTGGCAGTGGTCAAGACGACATGCCTGATGATGAGGCCCCGGAGGAGCTCTCTAACGAGGTTTCTTCCGAAGGTGCGAATTAATGTGGTCTATTAGCTCAAGTATAGGAATAACTTTAATTTCACACACACAGTAAATATGAAATCAATAATATTTTAGGGAACTCTCGTGTGGCAGCGCAGATTGATGAGTTCTTCACACAAGAGATGGCAAGCACAACACTTCGAAGGACTCTGGATGCTGTGGCCCGACTGTTAAGCAGTGTCGTCTCTGCTGCTACTGACCGCTCAGATGAGACCGTCTCTACCATCCGTGAGGCGATTCGAAGAAATTCTTCGCATTATCTGAGACAACGGAGGCTCGAGAAAGAGAACCACATCTCTGAAATCCGGGCGCACAAGATGGGAATAATTCAAGCGACAAGACGCAACGACCAAGGAGAAGCGGAGAGGACACAAGAACCGGAGCTGTTATACACCGTGCCCTTGTCGAGATTGTTAGAAGATGCAATCAAGTTTGCAAACAAGACTGGTGCTTTCGATGGGACACACAAGAGCGACTTTTGCCGCCACATGGATGGAAGTCGAAGGGTGAACAAGGTTGCTAATTTTTTCACTTTCATTTCTTCGGCATTTTGCTTTACTCTTTTCAAATCATGTATTTATAAAAAAAATAATGGTCTTTAGCACAAAAGCAAAAATATGACGCGTTTTAGAACAGAAGTGGCGGAACTCTGGACTTGCCGTTCCTGCTCTACTCGGATGACATGTCCTCGGGAGGCGCTCTCGGTACGAAAGCCGGTGCGAATCAGCTGGCCATCTTTCTGGTGAAGCTGGCAGGTCTCCCGCTGAGAATCAGCTCGTCGCAGGCGGCCAAGCAAGTCTTTGCCGTGGCCTACACGTTGGACCACAGCGCGCACAAGTTTCGCCCCGTCCATGAGATATTGCTGGTAAGTAAGCACTTTCTGAAATTGACATAGCAAGTGTTCTCTGAGTATATGGCAATAATATGTTTGTAAATACGAATTTTTAGAAGGACCTTGCTGACATCGAGAAGGCTGGTGGTCTCCCCGTCGACGGCCGAATTTACAAGCCAGTTCTGCGCACTCTTCTTGCCGATAACAAGGCCCAGAATGAACTCAGAGGACTCGCCAAAAACTTTGGCGCCGGGTTAATTTGTCGAATCTGTACGGCCCATTCCTCTACATTCCTTGATTGTACAATGCCTAGCCAAGTAGTGCTCAGAGATTCAACCTGATTCCAAACTGTTGGTGCTTCCGGCCAGCTCAGACAGTTTGGCTACGTTCAGCACAGCCCTCTCTTAAAGTTTCCGATGTATGACATGTTGTCTGATTCTGGGCTTGACCTGATGCATGACTGTCTGGAAGGGGAGTGCCAGCGCGCGATTGTAAGATTGCTTCGCTTTGCGAACAGAAATGGCGTCAGAATAGAAAAGATTAATGCTCTTCTCTCCATCATTCCTTATGGCAGCCAGGACTCTTCATCTCGCCCCACCCCTTTCCCTGACACTGTCCTCACCGGCACAACTGCTAAGCAGCGCGCTTCCCAAGCGTACACCCTAATGAGATTGTTGCCATTCGCCCTCTACCGCAGTATTGACATTTCAGCGCAAGAATGGAAGACTTTTCTGTGTCTGTCTCGTGTTCTTCTGTATCTCATGCAGCCCCAGTTCAGGAATGATGATGTTGTTGGCCTTGAAGGTGCCATTCATGAATACATGGTCTCTCTTAAGGCTTCTCTTTCCATTGATGATGCCGTGTCTGTAACCGTGAAATGCCACCACCTTCTTCATTACCCACAGTTTGTGCGTGATAACGGCCCTCCAATTCTGTCATGGACGATGGATTTCGAGCAAGTGAATGCCAATGTTAAGACTCTGTCCTATGCAAGAATTATCGCAACATGCCATTTAACGTGATTCATCATTTGCAAATGCATTTGGCCAACCAGCGTATCAAATTCTCTGCCGCTGCTTCTCCTAGCACTCTTCGATTTGAACCAACTTCCACATGATTCTCCCTTGGTGAACTGCGAGCGCGCCACGCAATTGTGCTCTCGTATGTCGTATTGTGGAATGTCTTACAATGAGAATGACATGTTACTTGCTTCAATGACTCCTGGCTCTCAGCCAACATTTGCTCAGGTCTCGTTCTTCTGTTGTATTGACAATGAATGGCACATTGTTGTGAAGAAATGTGAAACCCTGTCGTGGCGCGATGACATCAATTGTTACGATGTTCAGATTGTGCCATCATCTTTTGATCTGATTGACTTCGATTATCTTGTCAACTCTCACCCCGTGGACGCGTACTATGATGAGAATACGTTACTAGTGCCCCTTCGTCACTGGCCAGTCTGCTAATTACACTCACCAATTGTGTTCTCACTTCAACTTTGTGAATAACTCCTTAGTCATGCAATTTCTTTTACATTACCTCATTTCCTTTACCGCATTAAAACATACATATCATCGAAGATAAATGATCAGAGTCCATAAATCCATAATTCTCCCAACATCTGAGTAGTCGCATGCCTATTCTTTTAGAAAGACAGAGAAGAACAGAGGGAGCAGGTGATAATAGTGAGAAAACCCAACCATTTTTCCAGCATATTAATGCAGAAGACTCAGAAAAAAGAAAAGAACGCCAAAGAAACAAACAATGGCAAAGATATTGAGGAATATGTATTGCAAAATGCATTTTTTTTGCGTGGAAAACACGCTGCATGTCATGGTGCGCAAAACTACAAAATGTCCTCGACACCCCATTTTGTAGTTTTGCTCGCGCCAAAAGCGCCAAAACTACAAAATGTCCTTGACCTTTTTCGGCCCACGGCCAAAACTACAAAATTGTTTTCTGTGTAATCTCAGAATAAACGATAGGGCGATGCAGTACAAAACTGATGAAATCTTAGTGAGCTTAAAATGTTGAAGTGAGAAAAAAATTAGCCACAGAACAGTCGACTAAGAGAATCCGAAGTCGAGTAATGTAAGGAAAACAGTGGCACACGAGATGCATCAGATAAAACGTATGTATTTGAGACTACCCTATAAAATATTTAGCGGAAAAAAATATAAAGAAATCGAGTAATGGGCGTGTGCATATAACATAGGACCAAAGATATACACAGTTCAAATTTTAAATAAAATAATGAGGATGGCATGTAAAAGAGAAAAGAGCAGGAAGAGAACTAGGAGTAAAACCCCCGTCTAACTAGAGCGCGTCGGCGAAGTAGTCGATTCTCGTAACTCTGTCGACGCTCTTCGGCCTGTTGCTGAACGCGATGCTCAGCACGATTCAGCGGACCGAACTGAAGCGGCGGAGGGACGGGGGCCACAGCCGGTACGACCTGTGGCTGACGATGAGCGCGATGGAGCGGTGGCGGAGGAGCGAAATTGACAGGGGCGACCGCCGGTTGGGGAGGAGGCGGAGGAGCAACTGCACCGAGACAATGATCCAGAAGACGACGCCTAAGGACGTAGAAGACAGTCGGCCGGGCAGCCTGCGCAGCGTCCTGAAGTGGACGAGAGTTAAGGAGGATAGAGAGAGAAAGAGGAGAGAGAGACAGAGAGAAGAAAAAGAGCAAGAAAGAGAGCAAGAAAGAAAGTAAGAACACTGAAACTATACATTATGAGCGGGCTGGGGACGAGACAGGGGAGCGACTGTATGACGATTGACGTGAGCAAGAGCAGTCGCCAGCCAATCCTGGATACTCAAAAAGAAGAAATAGAGAGACGGAGAGAGAGAAATACAGAGAGAGAGAGAGCGTGTGAGAGCGTGTGAGAGAGAGAGAAGGAGTGAGAGAGAGAATGAGATATACATATGTCTACATCACAGAAGTGCTTTCCAAATATTCTGGTACAACAAACCTGTGCCGCATGATGTCCCCGAGCGTTGCGGGAGCGTTGTACGTGACAACCAGTGCTGAAATAGTGGCTGCGTCTTGACTTGGACCGGGGCTTACAAACTGCCAACCCGGGGGATGCAAAGTGAACAACCGCCAACCCGTGGGTTACAATGTGTTCCGGCCCTTCGGCCCGGTGGCTTCCATCGCTATCATGTGTCAGACCTGTTTCAGCACTGGTGACAACGGCTTCTTTGTGATGGAATGAGGAGAGAAGAGCCTTCGCTTTCTCCCGACCAACGCAGCAGTACAGCAAGACGAGCTGGACTCCCAGCTTCTAAAGTACGAGAAAATCAATGCTATCTTCCGCAGATTCCGCCATGGTTTCTCACACCTCGATTGCCTTCTCGATCTCCGGGAGGGGCTCGCATACGAAGCGGAAATGTGCGAACTCGACCGACTTCAGCCTCCACACGCGAAGATGGGCAACGTCACGGAGCAGTCGCTCGATGTCCGAATAATTCACCTCAATTAAAGCAGCTAAGACGAAGTAGTCAAATTTCGTTCCCCAATACAAATTAATTCTCTAATAAAAAGAATAGTAAATCAGTATACTACTCAACAAACATGAATTGTTTTTGGCATCATCAAAGTTTGTGCAATCAATGAGCCGAAACCAACAGAGAAGGGGCGAGAGATGCGTGGGGAATAGAACTGAAGGATGTAGTTATCGCTGCCGTTTCGTATTATAGTTATGTGGTCGGGAGAGAGGCCGGCCGTGTGCATGAAGGCGATGCCATCCAAGAAGGTCTGCCCCGACTTCTGCAGCAGAATCTTGTCAATGCACATCGCAGTCAGACACTTGACGTGCGTCATCGAAGAGCAGCAAGAAGTTGGCCTTCAAACAACGTCCACTCGAAGGAATACAAAGCATTGGACTCGGCTAATCAGTGGAAGCCATGAATAAATGAAGGGGCAAAAAAGTCTGAGCAACCGCAACAATTAGCGAGAAATCACACTTCCTAGACTGGGTGAAGTTAGGATCCAACCGATCAATTGCACTTGGCTTGCCTATGCACGTTCAATCTCCTCTTCTCTCCATCTCCTCTGTCTCTCCATCTAGAAAATGTGAACCCAGCTCTCAAGAGAGAAAGAGCATCACTAATTCCTAGGCATTGATTGACAAACGCAGGACCGAACTCGAAGAATGGAATGAACATTTTGCCTTCTGGTTACGAATGAGAAAGAGCGAGAGCGGGGAAGAGAGAGAAAAAAAGAGAGAGGGAGAACGAGAGAAAGGGGGAACGAGATAGAGAGAGAGAGAGAGACGGAGAGAGAGAATGAGAG
>CALZFC010000349.1:4207500-4250000 GCA_945643635.1 Allodiplogaster sudhausi
CGTCAATCACTGATGGCAGTGATATTGAATGGTTCTGAAGCGACCGCGTTATTTTTGAAGAAATCGTGCGAGAAGAGTAAAGTACTTGCGAGTACTTGCCAGCTTATCGCCATCAATATAAAATGTCGTTTACCTATCAAAATGAAACGCTGTTTACGAAAACAAAATTTTTCGAATATCTGACCGGCCGAACCTCCTATGACTTTGAAAAATATTATAGTGTTACCGTATCACCAAGGTGAAATTGCAGAACTAGTATACCGCACTAAATATATTTGGATTTCGTGTTGGCTCTTGAAATTTGTCGCACACCTGTGATGGATTGTGTTTTCCTTGTTGTTTTGTTTAGATTGCGCGCAGTGTTTTGCTGTTGTAAGTTATGAAGTTGGCCGTTTGAACCAGGGTTTGCTCATTTAACCCACAACAAGTCATGTCAATATTGCCTTCCTAGTTGAATGCCTAATCCGTGAAGAATACCTTTGCCTTCTGACTTACAGGACGAATGGGCAACCTCCAGTGGTGGCTGCGCAGCCAGATCCGCCGTCTCAACGAGTCTGATCTGCGACAGCGCGTTCGCTTCTTCCTCTCGCGTCACTCGCCTCGCAAAGTCGCGCTCGTCCTCTGCGGCCTTCTCTTCTTCTTCTATTGCCTCTTCTCACGATCCAACAAGTTGGCGGCTGTTCAATTTCATACCTTAAAATTTTTATATCTTAACCGAGTATGATGCATTAGGTCCTGCTTCAGTCCGAAAGACTTTTTTTTTGTTTTTTTTTTGTTTTTTTTTTTGTTTTTTTTTTTTTTTTTTTTTTTTTTTTTTTTCAAAAAACCAGTTACTCCTGTTTGTATCGTGTCAACGTGTTGGCCAAGCTGCGAGCACTTTTCGCTTGATTTCTGCTGTTTCGATTTGCATTTTTTTTCCACGAATTTAATGATATGCCTTAATTGCAGAAGTGCCGTCTCAATTGCACAGCTGTGCATTGATGACAAGGTGCGACTGTACTCTGCTCAAGTTTCCGCCGCGGCCATGGGCGTCGCCGAGGAGTCGGTGTACTTTGTCGGCAACGGCTTTCTCGGAATTGGCAATGACAACGAGCTGAGACTTGGCTCCTCAGCCGGCAGGCTGTCCGTGCTCACCGGATTTAGGCCTCTTGTCCATGTCAAGGCTCGTGATGGAGAATGAGAATGTGTTCTGGCAGTTTAATCGAGTTTTTGACCGTGGGAATTGCTATGAGTATTATTGATGTTTTACAGTTTAATTAATTCTGATTCTGAGAAACACATTTGCAGTAAAATTTGTCATTTGTATCCGGACAAGAAGTGCTATTTTACAAAATGTATATTGTTGTAATCGTTCTAGATCGTTCTAGATTCCCGAAGCATCGGATAGCCGCGAAGTGACGCTGACCGATTTTGAGAAAGGAATCGTGAAGCGCATCAAATGCTTCCAAGTGGTTCGAATTGTTATCATTTATGCTCATTTCCACTCGGCTTCTGTTTATGTATGTTTTGCTATATCAAGTAATCCAACTGAATGAGTTTGTCGTTGGAAACGACTTTATGATCCTTTTTTGATGATCAATGAGTGGCAAAGCCTGGTCCAAAGCGGAGCTCCCATCCTGTTTTTGGGCTCTAATTAAGCGCTATCCTAATCAGTTTTTGGTGAATTTTATAGTAGAACATCCGTTTTTTTAAACATCACCCTTCCTAACCCGATAACCTCCTTCCTAGCCTGTTTTGGCAGCGCATTGTATTCCCTGTTGTTACAGAGTAGTTTTTGTTGTTAAATACTCATCAACCATTTCTCGTCATTGCAGGAAAACGAGTGTGCATGCGTAATGACGACTACGTTTGCTCATCGCACCAAGCCCAATCTGCTCATCCAAGATGTTCAAATCGTCAATCCAACTGTAAGCATTTATTTACTGTCTATACGATGATGCTACCTTAAACAACAACTTGGACGTCGGAAATTTTGTTGATTCAATCAGATATTTTCCATTTGCGATTTGCAGAAGTGATATTGCTTTTTTTATCATTACTTGTTCTTCTTGTTTGGGCTTGGAAGCAGTACCGATTTCAAATTGAGTTCAACTGGCCGTGAGTCCTATTTCAGTATTACAATGCGCTTAAGGTTTTCAACGAGGTATCGTACATCAGCACAGTAATTTGATTACGTTTGCTAGAAAAATGCACTAAAATCAGTCAATTGAATGACTATCACTAAACTAATGATCTCGAATGTTTTCAGGCGGCTATGTTTAATTGCATTAATTTCAGAAATGCCTTAATTTTGTTGTAATTACAGTATTCAAAGAATTTTTTTTAAAACTACAGTAACCGAAAAGGCAACACTTTTTTTCTTCCAGCATTCCTCCCTGCAAGTCACCGTTTCGCGTCCCGCATCGCCCGAATGGACCGCGGATAAGAGTGCCGGGGATAGCGCGGTGCTCGTACGAGAACTCACTGATGAGCAGCACTCGGTAGCAGCCGCCGTATGCACGACGACCCCATCGGACTTTGCAGTGGGACAGAAACGGTAAGAGTGATTACGGAGGCAGGAAAGCACACTGATTAAATGATAATGGAAACGCAACTCTGAAAGATGATGATGAGGACTCGCAAGAATCTTAATGACATGTCTTTTTGGCTAATCCTCGGAGGAGGAAGAAGCTTGAGAAGTTTTTTATAAGACGTATATGGTTAAATGTATATTTAGAAAAATTCTACTGTTTTAAATATTAAATTAGGTCCAGAGAAGATATTTATATGTATTTTTTTCTATTTTTTAATGTTAAATTTATTCCAGAGAAGGTGTTTATATGTTCTTTTTCCATTTCCTTTTTAAATGTTGAATTTTTTCCAGAGAAGAGAGCATGCGCCTGACATGCTCGGTTGCGAAGCAGCCTAGAGGAGCGGATGCGGATGGCGCGCGACGCGTTGCGGTCGCGACCGCGGTTGCCGCATTCAACGGTGCCAAGGCGGCAGGCGCTTCCATTACACAGGCACACGAGGAGGCGTGGAACAAGGTGGGTGTGTGTGTGGTGACAGGGGAATGTTATTTCGATTTAATAAAAGCGTACTAACAAAGCACTCAATTGTAAGAATAGTTTGGGAGTTAAAGAATAATGTTATAATGTTGCTGATTGCAGTATATTAAGGAGTGTAATGGTAAAATAAATAAATGAAGCTGCATTATATCAACGGAAGGCTTTGCCTAACAAATATTGCTGATTCCTTGAGTGATTCAGCTGTATTATGATGAACCACATACTAGCTAGACTTCTCACAATCAGTGGAATAATACTTCTGAGTTTTAGAATGATATTACTGATTGCAGTATATTAAGGATTGTAGTTATTAAATAGAAAAAAAAACATGAAATGGTCTTTTGACCTATGGAAGGGAAGGCATGTAGCAAATGTGGGTGTTTTTGATCATGTCATTCCTTGTATGATTCAGCTGAATTCGGTGTCCTTCCATCTCTCGCCGTCGCTTGCGCCTCAAGTTCTTCATGGAGTCAAGATTAACGCCACTCGCTACGTGATTGTCAGCAACTCCCGAGCCCCGCTCCTAGAAGAAGGAGTTTCAGAAGCTGAGAAAAAGGTTCGGAAGACTTGGAAAGACTGGGGGGGGCGCTAAACTTGAGGGTGAAGTTGAGTTCAAGGGATTTGTCCGTGGTGTCATGCGGTAGGAATTGAGAGAATTTAAGGGGCGGAAGTCTAAAAAAAAGCTCCTTACCCTCGACCCAAGTCACTGATCTAATTTTACTATCGAACATTTGTTATGAAACAAATTAAGAGAATACAATAGCTTTTGTGTGTTTATATTTGAAATAATAGTTTAAAAAATGCTTACATTTAATAGGGAAAACATGGTTAAAGAGGTTGTCCATATGGGAGCTTAAATTCGACCGTAATCTATTATTCTTTTCTTGAGGATTATGGTAGTTTTTTTGTAAAAAGTCCCTGGCCCAGGATAAAAAAAGGTACTGTCGATTCGACAGACCCACCCTTATTTTGGGCCTCCCCAAAGGTCTACCCCACCATGTTTTTGAGGAATGTTTAGAAGAAAAAAAAAACAGCTAACCCACCCTGGTTTCCGGGCCCTAATAGCTCACATTCCCCACCCTAATCTTTTGGATCTCGACAGTGGCTTTCATTCCCTGCCCTGGTCATACTCTTTAAGGAGAATTTGTTTTGCTTTCAGCAACTGGCGGAATCCGCTGTCCGCCGTGACCTCTGCTACACGGGCCACTCGACAATGCTCTTCCCCTCGCGTCTCTGGGAAGCAGCGCCCTCCGCAGATGACATCATACGATTGGCGGACATTTGGCTGCTCACTCTAGAGAAGCGAGGCTGTGCCACTGTGATGAAGACGGGAGCAACGGGCATTATTCAGGTGCAACCGATAAGGAGAGTACTTGTGAACAAGAGTGTTTTGATAACACTTGTTTTACAAGCAAATGTTTGCATTGCTAGCAAGAAGTTGTTGTCTGACATGGAATTCGAAGGAACTTTGTGTAATTTCAACCAGTGTTAGGTAGCGCTTTCCGCAAGGGGAAAGGTTACAGACTTACCAACACATACTAGGAAGGCAGTTTGGATTTGCAAGGATCGGCGAGAAGAATATACTTGGCAGTACAAGAAGGATCAATTTGCATATGTTTTTCCAAAAGGCTTTAAGTCTTTATTCATTGGGGTTGGAATGTTTTTTTTAAGAAAACTTTATGCATTGGGGTAAGAACGGTTTTGGTTTTATCACAAGGCTTTTTGGTTTGGGGTAAGAATGGTCTAGTTTTTATCAGATGGCATTACGCATTAAAGTAGGAATGGTTTAATTTTTTTCAGGAGGCTTTATGGATGGATTTTGAATGGTTTTGTTTTTCCGGGACTCTTTATGCATTGGGGTAAGATTCGTTTTTTTACAGGACGCTTGCTGATGGCTTTAGTCATTGGGCAAGAATGCTTTCATTTTTTTTTGTTAGAGGGCTTTGTGCATTGGGATAAGAATGGATTTGTTTTTTTTACCAGATGACTTTATACATAGGAGTAAGAATGGTTTTATTTTTGCCAGAATGCTTTATGCATTTGGGTTAGAATGGTTTTGTTTTTCCAGAGTGCTTTATGCAGCGGGGTAAGAATTTATTTTGTTTTTATCAAAAGGCATGTATTGTGGTTTGAATGAATTTGTTTTTCCAGAAGGCTTTTTGCATTGGGTAAGAATGGTTTTGTTTTTCCAGAAGGCAGCACATTGGGATAAGAATGGTTTAATTTTTTTTAGCGGAAGACTACGGATGGTGGTAAGAATGGCTTTATTGTAATCAAATGGCTTTATGCATTACGGTTTAGAATTTTTACTTTTCCAGAAGCCTTTATGCATTGATATTCGAATTCTCTTATCAGAAAACTTATGCAGTTTTGAAGCAAAGTTTAGTATGAGTAGCTTATTAATTTGAAATTATGAATTTGAGGTATTCTTGAAAAGTGGAAGAATTCCTTATTTTAAACGGATATGGTAATTGCCATTTCCCTCTTTTCCAGGCTTACGTCCTCTCACTCGCCGCGGGCACCTTCCACGATGGACACCTCGAAATCGGTCTGGATCCATCTGAGTTGCATCGAGAGATGTCCGTGAAGGGACTGGAGATGGGAGACGACCAGAAGACCAAAGTCAACGTGGACATTGAACTGGACTCGGAGAACAGGCCGTATTTTATGGTGAGGAGAAATCTTTTTTTTTTGGATTACGGTAGTTTGTAAGAAGGAGAAGTGCTGAAATAGTGCCTGACTCTGGACTTGGGCAGGTGATTTACAAACGGCCAACTCGTGGGTTACAAAGAGAAAGATGGCCAGCCCCGAGGGTTACAACGTTGTCATGTCCATGGGTGAGATCTATCTCAGTACTGAGAAGGAGGTATTTCGTTGTGAGGAAAGTAGGGAACTTGTGGTTATTTCATGGTGAGGAAAAGCGGGGACGAAGGGGTGGTTTTTTCTGGTGAGGAAAGGGGCATCTTTGCTTGAGGATTACCGTACTTTGAATGAGCAGGTATTTCACGGTGAGGAAAGTAGGTAAGAAGGTGAATCTCTGGCACTCTTTCTCTAGTCTCTCTCTCTCTCTATTTCTCTCTCCTCTCAATCTCTCTCTCGCTCTCTCTCATTCATGGTGAATAAAATGGGGAAGAAGAGGCTAATGAAGGGGTTATTTCATGGTGAGGAAAGTGAGAAAAAGGGATTATTTCGTAGTGAAGGGAGGCGGTGAAAAAGGGGTTATATCGTGGTGAGGAAAGGGGCAAATTGTATGGATTGAGGGATTAGCTTGAGAAGGTAAGGAAAGAGCAGTGTCTTCGCGAGAGAGAGAGAGAGAGAGAGAGCTAGAGGCAGAGAAAGGGAGAGAGAAAGAGAGAGAAGGAGATAGAGATAGAGACAGAGAGGGGATATATATATATATATATATATATATATATATATATATATATATATATGTATATATATATATACATATATATATATATATATATATAGAGAGAGAGAGAGAGAGAGAGAGATAGAGAGGGAAGGAGATAGAGAGCGAAGGTTTTTGAGGTTTACGGTAATTTACAAGAAGGGATATCGCATGATGAATAAAATGAGGAAGAAGAGATTATTTCATTGTGAGGAAAGAGAGTGGTCTTATTTCTTCAGGATTGCGGTTGTTTGGGGGAGAAGGGGGGTTACTTCTTTTGTGAGAAAGGGGATCATTTTCTTGAGGACTCCGTAATCTTATAAAAGTGGTATTTGATGGTGAGGAAATTGGGTGGACATTTTTTGAGGATTATGGTAGTTTTAACACTCCCGGAGCTTCTTTATTTAGGTTTTCACATGCGAATTATGGGCAATTGGATGGTAGTTTGGAATGTAGGAATGCTGTGATTGATGTGAGCGATTAGGGAGGTCAAACTTTTTAAGTGATATTTCACTGTTGTTGGAATGTGTGGATGAGGAAATAGAATGGAAAGAGAGGAAATTGTATGGATGAAGGGAGGTGCTTGAGAAGGTAAGGAAAGCGCTGTGACTACGATAGAGAGAGAGAGAGAGAGCGAGAGAGAAGGAGATAAAGAGAGAGAGAGGAGAGAGCTAGAGGCAGAGAAAGAGAGATAGAGAGGGAAGGAGATTGAGAGCGAGAGAGAAGGAGATAAAGAGAGAGAGTGAGAGAGATAACTAACTTTTGAGGTGTCCGCCTCTTCGACTTCTTTCTACGCGTGCGATGCCGGTTGCATGGATGAAGCTGTCCAAGTTGGTGGCGGCGGACACGAAAGGGCCAAGTTGCCCGTCAAGATCACCAAGCCACTCACGTCCATTCTCTACCTCGCAGCCAGCAGGAAGCATCTCACTCTGCTGAGGTTCGTTTTTTTTTTGGTCAATTTAAAGAATAAAAATTAAATTTTATATAAAATAAATACAAAACTATTGCAGTTTTTGTTTGCATTTAGTTAAAGTCATATGTATTTTTATTAGAATAAAAATGGCTAGAGTTATCGTTTCGTTTTCAGAAGCGCCATTCACGTCTCCGAAGTCGATGTTGCGCCCGCGAACGAACATGAGGTGATTTTATGAGCATTTATGTTTTTTTGGGTCGGTGATGTAATCTCATTTCTGGGAATCGAAGACATGTTGGAATTGCATTAGATAACCGCGCAAGAGTTGAGATATCGCGCGCGTGGCTTACTGTAGGCGGCATTCGGAATACCGTATACTTGAAACTGGCCGAGTTTACAAGTGGAGTATATTTTAGGAATCATTGATTTGCTTGAGACGCGCACTTGCTAGATATTATATGATTTGGGGGAGAGGACTAAATGGATATGATGGAATATGGCGAACTTGATATTCCGAATGAGAATAGCGTATTTTATTTGGTAAATAACAAGTGTTCTGGGAATAAGTGTTGTGCGCTTAAAGAGGGATACGGTACACTGAGTACGGTACGCCTGTCGGTCAGCCAAATTTATGAGCAGTATTTTTAATTATTTTACCTTCTTTACCTGATGATTCGATTGTGCTCTAAATATGAGAAGGGTGATATGAGATTGACCTAACTGAAGATTACAAAGGCATGACAAATTAGATAATATGGGGTATGTTGAGTCGATTCTGAGGTATTTGCAAACTACAGGTTGCCAGTTAGGATATGCCTGTTTTATTATATCAAAGTTGTCGTAAGAAAAAATAAGCATCTTATCTATATCCTGTCTCTTTTATCCATTTATATATTTTTGCATAATTAGTAACATTTTTAAAGAAGTGCTATTTGAGGTGATCGCCCTGCATCGCCACGGAGCTCGGCTGGGTGGCCTGCCAACGCCCTTCTGGATCTTCCTCGGCGCCATCCTGGTCGCCTTCCATGTCTTCCTCATCAAGCTACTCTACTCGGAGTGGCGCAAGGGAGACACGACCCCGTACAATCCGTATCTCCGGCAGAGATACTCTTACATACGGTCCCACTAGAAGTGGCAGCAGCTCCTTTAAACCTCTCTGCCCTCTCTTTCGCCGTTTTTTTTTTTAAAGAAATAGAATATATTCGTGGATTGGGTTTGGGTTCTTCTGTTTGCTATCTTCTTAATGACAAAGTTATGAAAAACAACATTCAAAGTGTCAACTGTATATAGTAATTTATGCCTATAGTGATAGCAAAAGTCTACGTGTACTCACTTTTTCTTTTTTTACCTTATCCGGAGCGGAGAGTGACGAGTATTCTTTTACGAAGATGTATGTATTTACTTTTGATTGTGGCTCCTTTGCTTGCTATGCCTTTTACTCCGATAATGCCTTAAGCGCATAACATTGCCGCTTTTATTTATTTTTTATTCCCGTCCGAGGTTTGAGCTTTTTTTTAGCTTTCACTTTTTGTTGTAATTAATGCCAAGACAGTGCAACAAGCATTGTTAAATGTGATTAGCATACTGCAAATGTTTGTCTAATAATTGATCCTCATTAACATTGGGATAAAGAAAGGAAAAGCAATAACGTTAAAAGGCTGGCCTTACGAGTTTGTAAGCTCGATCCTTATCTGTAGGTAGGCAATTTGATTGACACCTGTCAGAAGAATTAGCTATATACTATTCTTTTGTGATGCTTTCTCCTTGTTCTCTTTTTAAAACTATTTTATCTCGATCTTTATCTGGGATATCAGGTTATCATGGCAGGGAGTTTGATTGAGACCTGTGATAACAATTAGCTATATGCTATTGTTTTGGAATGAATTCTTCTTTTTTTTACTGACAAAAACGAATATAGTATAAGCGTGTTAATAACGACTGAAAATCCAGGCATCAAGAAGATGCCACGTGACACAGATGAATTACGGAAGTCCTGGCAGAAGGAAGCGACGTTCGTGAAAGAGGCGAAGACTTCGGATCTCCTCCCTGTCCCCGGTTAGTTGGAGGTCATCGCTGGAGGAATAACAGAAGCATTTCCGATCGCAGGATTTTGTCTTGTTTTGGGTTTATTTTGGAGGGGAAAAGTAGAATTTGCTCTTAAAACAACGGCATCAATTTTTTTTTTAAATTTGGATATCTTGGTATTCTTCTCTTACGAACTCCTCCATCTCCAGGCGAGCGCAACGTGTTGATCACGAGTGCCCTTCCCTACGTCAACAATGTCCCTCATCTCGGCAACATCATTGGCTGTGTGCTCAGTGCGGACGCCTTCGCCAGGTTTATCATCAATTTGTTTTTTTATGCAATTAAGAAATGAAAATTAAAGACGAAAAGCTTTCGATATTCAAAGGAATCAGCAATTTTAGATGATGATTATGAAGTAAATGATGAAACGATGCACGAAAGTGTGTGTAATTTTTAATGCTGGAATAATCGTTTAGTTAACAAGTTTCTATTGAAAGTTTTGCCGTTGCCTTTGCGAGGTCTATCGTCGACTTTTTTAATTAAGGAAATTAAAGTTGAACAAGAGGACTTTTCACTTTTCTAAGGAATATTTTGATGATAGTTATGAATTGAAATATCATATTGCGCTAAAGGGTGCATTCTTAATGCTAGAATGATCATCAAGTGAACTTGTTTCCATAAAAGTGTTTAAATGTATCCTTCATCATCAGGTATTCCCGTATGCGCGGAGACCGAACACTGTACGTCTGCGGTACGGACGAGTATGGCACGGCCACGGAGACCAAGGCCATCCAGGAGGGACTCACTCCGAAAGAGGTAGTTCCTTCCCTTTCTCTCTTTCTCTTGCCAACTCTTGTCTCTCACTATCTCTCTCGCTTCCTAACTCCAGTCTATTAATCTCCGTATATCTTCAGCTCGTATCTTTTCTCGTTCTCTATTTAGCGACTAATCATGCTTCGAAAAGAATAAGACTTGGTTACTGTAGATTTGCGATAAGTACAACGCCATCCACAGTGACATCTACAAGTGGTTCAACATCTCCTTCGATCACTTTGGCCGCACGACTACAGAGCATCAGACGGAGTTTGTTGATTTTAGATTTCATACTATTATTGTTTGTGATGTTTACTACAAAAAAAAACCAAAGTTAAAGAAAACTAAATCGATGACATTCGCCATTGCGGCAACGATGCCATTTAATTGTAACCAATTTGATGAATTTAAGAATAACGAGCGACATCTTCAAGAAGATCCACGACCACGACTTCACCGAGACGGCGAGTATTGATCAGCTGCACTGCGACAAGTGCGACAAGTCAGTGAAAAGATAACCAGAGCTAGGAGTAAACACGCCCCTGTGCATGGGCTGAACAGGGAGAGCAAGGAGGTTGATATGTAAAGGAGGGTGTTCTGGTTCATTAAGAAGTCTATTTTCTTGCAAGCTGAACAGTTGCCAAGTTCCACGGAATAAAAGCCAGGATCGAGAGCCCGGAAAACCAGGGTCGGTTACGTGGTACATACTAGACCCCGGATGGGTAATGCCATCATTGATTTTTTTTAAACCCATATGCTCTGGCCTCTGTATTCTCTTTATGATATGATAATCTTGAATATCATTGCTTCCCCAACAAGATCCCCCCCCCCGCTTATTGTTAGAGTTCTGCCTACTTTCTCAATCAGATTCCTGTCTGATTTCCGCTCTGAATTGCCCTGCCCCCTGCCAGATTCCTGGTTCCTTTGCCTATCAGACTCCTCCCTCCTCTCAGATTCCTGGCCGACCGCTTCGTGTCCGGAGTGTGCCCTTTGTGTGGCTACGACGACGCGCGTGGCGACCAGTGCGACGCGTGCGGGAAGTTGGTGAACGCGGTCGACTTGAAGGAGCCCAAGTGCCATCTCTGTCGTGAAACACCCAAGATCAGACAGAGCACCCATGTCTTCCTCGATCTCAACAAGCTGCAGGTGTGTTGGGAAACCTCTGGGTGCAGTGGCAAATCACAATTGGATATGAGTAAACGAGAATTTGAGCGGCAAAAACCAGGTGGGATTTGAGGAGGCTCGAAATCTGGATGATTGAATGGACGGTACATTTTTACCATGATTTCATCGAACCGGTACTTTCACATCGTAAGTTAGTGTTTAAGAGAAGAGGTCCTAATATGCTTAGCTATTAGTTCTATTATTTTTTTATTTTTCCCTTTTTAGAGCTTTTATATTCTCCGTTTTAGATATGTTGTTCGCTCTATTTTTGAGCTTTATTTTCTCCGCTTCAGAGAATTTACTTTCTCCATTTTAGAGAAGTTATTATCTCCATTTCAGAGAATTTATTTACTCCGTTTTAGAGTATTTAATATCTCCATTTTAGAGTATATATTTTCTCCATTTCAGAGAATTTATTTTCTCAAATTTAGAGAATTTATTTTCTCCACTTCAGAGAATATATTTCTCCATTTTAGAGAATTTATTTTCTCCATTTCAGAGAATATATTTTCTCCTTTTTAGATCATTTATTTGCTGCATTTGAGAAATATATATATATATATATATTTTTCCTTTTTAGATCATTTATTTTCTCCTTTTGATAGAATATATTTTCTCCGCTTTAGAACAAGGTAGCGTCGTTCGTGGAGGGCCGCCTGGCCGAGAAGGAGAATCGCTGGTCTCAGAATGCGGCGGCCATTGCGAGGGGCTGGTTGAAGGGTGGCTTGGAGAAGAGGTGCATTACCAGGGATCTCAAGTGGGGCACTCCCGTTCCGCTCGACGGCTTCTCTGACAAGGTACTGTAGAATTACTGCTTAAAAGAAGTTGACATGTTGAAGTTATGCAATAAACAGGGAAACGTTTAGTATTTATTGAATTTTGTCAACCTAAAAGAAGACAAATTACTCTTCTAATTTAAGCATGTTGTGAAAACTTAAAATTTACCGTATTTTGATGTCGGTCTATCGTATTATTTCTTGAGGATTACGGTAGCTTTTGAAGTCCACAGTATCACAGTAAAAAGGCACCTTGGCAGGTCTTCTATGTGTGGTTTGATGCTCCGATCGGCTATCTCTCCATCACGAAGGAGCTTCTCGGAGATGACTGGACAAAGTGGTGGAAGAACCCGAAGGACGTGCAGCTTTACCAATTCGTTGGCAAGGTTGGAGCTAGAGTTATAGTTTTCTTTTTTGTGGATTAGGTTAAAGAAGTTTTGAAATTTATTTCAGGATTATAGATATATGATGAACGATTTAGAGGATTGTATTGTGCTAAGAATAGGCTCCATATTTCAGTGTATATATGTTATGAAGGATTTGCTAATAATTAGCATAATTTTTCTTATATTGTTGGTGTGCGCTACCGCTACATGCATAGTTAGTTAGAAATGTATGCAGTAATGCCATATCAGACATTTCGATTAAATGATTCTGGTTTTTTAAAACTAAAAGAAAAACTTATTTTCACAGGACAACGTCGCCTTCCACAGCTTGATGTTCCCTTGCACTCAACTGGCCGCCGACGACGGTTACACGATGGTCAACCATCTGTGCGCTACCGAATATCTCAACTATGAGGACACCAAGTTTAGGTGAGAACTGTTTTTTTTTTTCAAATATATATTTTTAAAAGTTATATTTGAAGAAAATAAATAAAACAACATTAGCGATTGAAAATCTATACTCATCTAAAAAAAAACAGACAGGTATTCCTAAAAGTTTTTAAATAGAAATACAGTTTTTATGAGTTAGTAGAGATCTAAATAATTTTGTTCTCGTCTCCGTTGAGCAGCAACGAAAATCAAAGATATATATAGAACAATATAAAATAATGTACTCTTTCAGCAGGTTGTTTTTATTCTTTTTTTTTTGAGGAGAGTTACAGTAAATAACAATAAGAAAAATAATGTTTCTCCTGTTCAGCAAATCTCGTGGCACGGGCGTCTTTGGCGACTCTGCAAGAGAGACGGGAATCGAGGCAGATGTCTGGCGATTCTATCTGCTCTACATGAGACCCGAATCGCAGGATACCGCTTTCTGCTGGGATGACTTTGCCCTTAAGGTTGGCCATATCCATATTTTAAATGTAAATAAAATCGGTTGCAGTCAGAATTCAAACTGTTGAATATGGGCAGTTAGGTCACCATTAAGAAAAGGTGCACTCAAGGTTGTTGCCCAGGATATATTTTAAAATGTCTTTAAAAGCGATTCTAGTCATGTTTCGCTGTTGATTATACAGTAAACCATTGAAGAAGCTGTCCATGAAGGAAAAGTCTTTCAAATTCTTATCTTGAGGATTACGGTATTGTCAAGGACCTTGAAAAGTACCGTAATTCTTGAATCAAGGATTACGGTAGAGGACAGCCTCTTTAAGAAATGGTGTATAATTGTGGTGAACTGGTACACAATGTCTAACCGGTCGATTTTTTTTCAGGTGAACTCGGAGCTTCTGGCGAATCTGGGCAACTTCATCAATCGCGCGCTATCTTTCCTGGCTTCGAACTTTGGCGGAATCGTCCCGGAGATGGATCTGAAGCCAGAGGACGAAGACTTCTTGCTGGACCTTGGCGAAGAGCTCAAAGAGTGGGAGAAGAAGATGACTGCGGTTCACCTCAAAGTGGGAGGCTCTTTATTATTATTTTTTTAGTATTACATGTGTATATTATAATTGTTAAAACAAATTCCAATTCATTATACAATTTTCTGGCTAATTGTAAACAAATCTGCTTACCATTAAAATTAAATTGGTATTTTGAAAAAAAAAATTCTTTTTTTTTCTTTTCAGGATGCAGTCCGGTCGGTGCTCGCCTTCTCCAAGCGGTGCAACCAGTACATGCAAGCGCAGCAGCCATGGTTGCTGGTCAAAGGAGACGATGACAGCAAGTGGGTTTTGCTTATTATATGAGGGTGTTCATTTCTTAAGATCTTAAGAACTTCCTTAATACTCAAGAAAAGCATATGTAAGAACAGTAAGGTACGGTGGATTTGAAGATCCATGGAAAGTCCCTTTAACTTTTGAAGGTAGTATTTTTAATCCAGAAGTTTTAATGGATCCCTGCCTTTTTTTTATTTTAGATTAGCTATGCCTTTTGAATAGTAAATTTTATTTATGACGAATGATGGTTTCTTTGTTCAGTTTAAAGAAGTTTGCTTCTTTTTTTTTCAGGAAACGTGCCGGAACAGTGATCGGAATCGCAGCTAACGCAGCCTTCATTCTTACCACGGTTCTTCATCCGATCATGCCCGAGGTTTCTGTTGATATTTCAGGAACAGGGAATAAAAGCCACTGTCGAGGACCCAAAAGATTAGGGTGGGGAATGAGTTATCTGGCCCGGAAACCAGGGTGGGTTAGCTGTTTTTGTCTAAATGTTCCTCAAAAATATGGTTGGGTAGGGCTTTGGGGAGGCCCAAAATAAGGGTGTGTCTGTCGAATCGACAGTACCTTTTTTACCCTGTTCAGGAAAGATACAGAAAAGAATGTAATTAATTAATTAATTTTTTCATGTTCATGCTATCATTCATATTATGCAAGTATTTCTAGATAATTAATTTAATTAGTTAATGGAAAATAATAATGAGAACTGATCAGGTGAGCAGACGCATTCGCGAGCAGTGCGGCAGCGAAAAGCTGCCACTCTTCTCTGCTGAAGTTATCGCCTACCTCAAGCCGGGCCACGCCATTGGCAAGGCGCGAAATTTGAATTTGTCTCATAAATCTTTTTATTCCGGCTAATAGTGATATTCACCCATTCATCCAAATAGTAAATACATAGAATGCTGGGTGAATGGGTTAATATCACTATTTGCCTTTTATTCCTCTTGCAATTAGTTTGTTAAAAGAAGCTACAAAATATTGATTACTTATTAATTAGAAAAAAAACAAACAAAAGATACGAAAGTGCTTACTTCGAAGCTACAGTGATATCGATTAGTTATTTACAAAAAATAAAACATACTTACTTTCAGCCTCAGCCCCTCTTTGTGAAGCTGGAGAAGGCGCAGGTCGAGGAGTACAGAAGAAGATTCGGCGGTGCTACCGATGCTCCGGCGCCTGATCCTAAGAAGAAGAAGGCTGGCGGCGCGGGCGGAAATGCCAAGGAAACCCCGGTGAAAGGTGCTTGTTTGGCCCTTTTTGGCCCCATTGTACAGCAGGAAGCTCACTTTCATTACTTTTATTATTGTTCTGTGCTTCTCTGGCTATCGATTGATTTCTTTTTTTTCTTTTCCATATCCATCCCGGCAATTAGCAGCGAGCATTCACTCAGAATTCATGGTGTATTTTACCATTTGTGTGCATGGAGGTGACTGGGTGAATGTTGCTAGTTGCCCCTTTCCCATCAAATAAGAGGCACAGAGCAAGCGATTTAGTTGTTATTTTTAAAATGAAGTTTCTTCCTGGCCGCGCTATGTCTGGAGTAAGTGTTGTTTGGGCAACTTCATGGCTGCTGAACCCGCTGCTTGTAGGGTGCGCGGTGGCTGAAGAAGGACGATGTGGTGATGATGAGAAGGATGAATGATGAAGCGGAAGAACACGAGAGCAACTCTCAATTTCTTCTTCTCATTCCATAAATCTAACTCTCCTCCTTTGATCTGGCATTCTCTTCTTGTATAAGTCTTGTTCACTCCGTCCTTTGAGAAACACGCGTTGTCCTCCTTCAGCAACTGTGTTCGTGTCCTTTTTTGTGGTACAGACCACGTTTAGAATTCACTTCGTTTGGAGATATCTCTAGTATTCAACGTATCCGGTTTTTGGAGACATCTCTGGTAATCAAGCACCTTAACTGGTTTTTGGAGATATCTCAAGTACTCACCATATTCGGTGTCATATCTGCTAACCTATTCACTGCTCTAGTTTTGCTTAATTTAAACCAGCGTTCCATCCGATAATTTTTTGCATTTCATTTTATTTCGCGGCGCTTTCGTGTTCGCATTCGGATTCGCGTAGTTAACCCAGTAATTATTTTGATTGGACTAACGAGACTTGAGTAATTCCAGGCAAGCAGTCGCCTTCGAAGTCGACTGGTGGTCCCGCAGAGAAGAAGCCGAAAAAGAAAGAGGAGAATACGGTAGAGATGGCATCCAAGCACTTCCCGGCTCTCGCCAAGAACCAGCAGCAGATCGCGCAGCTTCTCGCCCAAGCGCAGAGCAAGTTCGAGCAGGTTGGAGAAGACGAGGAAAACAGACATCCTAAAAAGGCTGTACAAGGACCTCAGTAATAAGTGTCAAGAAAAGAATGAGCATGTAATAAGAAAGAAGCAAAGTACGGTGGTTTTTATGCTCCATTGACAGCCTACTTTAAATCGTTATTGTTATTATTATTTTATTCTTGAGATTTTTTTCCCATTGCTCTCTTTTTCTGGACGAATAGGACTATTATGCTAAGAAAATAAAAAGGTGATTTTGTCCAGGCTCGCCGTCAGTTCGTCTCGAAGAAGCTGGAGCAGCTGAACAAGGAGAATTCTGCACTCGAGAAGGAGATCGACGACCTGAAGAAGAAGCTCGTGTCCGCTGAGGTCGCTGCTGGAAGTCAGTATATTTTCATTTTGAGGCCTATCATAGTTCACAACTCACTTTACGTTTTGGGCCTATCATAGTTCCTAAACTCACTTTACATTTTGGGCCTATCATAGTTCCCAACTCACGTTACGTTTTGGGACCTAACATGGGTCTACAAGACTCTATCTCTTTTGGAGGAAAGAAAATCAGCAATAACTCGATTCCTTCAGATGTTGTTGTGAGTATTTCACGCAAAGGAAGTAGTATTAATTCAATGTAATACTAAAACTATATTATTCAAGTCCCGCAAGTCGCGGTCCCGAAGCGAGCGTCGGCCGCGGCGGCGGCGCCTGAGCCTGTGCAGAACGTAGAAGTGGCCGCCGAGAAGGCGCCAGAGGAGAAGGCCGCCGCCAGGCAACAGGCCAAGAAGGACAAGGCGGACAAGAAGCCACAGAGTCAGAGGAATTTAGGGGATTTTCTATTGTTGTTTTACTCGATAATTAACATGTGCTAATTGTTGGTATTTTTATTTAAAAAAAATTTGAGCATTTTTATATCTACGCACAGGGATATCTTGTCTAATTTGTTATGAATAAATGTGCAGAATAATTGTGAATAATATAAATATGAATAATGAAATTAAAATAAATAAATGTTCAGAGAATGACGCTGCTGCTGCTGATGACGTCATCGACATTGGCCGCCTCGACTTCCGCATCGGCAGAATCCTCAAGGTATTGTTAGAGACCCGGGAAAAGACATTAGTAGAGTTGTAGCATCACTTGTGTTGATGCGGTAGGAAGTGGGCAAATTAGTTGCATTCTACTTGGTTATTACTATATAGCGATTAGAGATCCAGTCTACTTTGTTGTTGATGCAGAGGAGAACACAGAGAGAGAGTGAGATAGAGAGAGAGAGAGTGAGACAGAGAGAGAGAGAATGAGAGAGAGAGAGAATGAGAGAAAGAGAGAGAGAGAGAGAATGAGAAGGGAGAGAGGAGGAGAGGGAAGAAAGGAGAGAGAGAGAGAGAGAGAGAGAGAGAGAGAGAGAGAGAGAATGAGAGAAAGAGAGAGTGAGAGCGAATGAGAGAAAGAGAGAGAGAATGAGAAGGGAGAGAGGAGGAGAGGGAAGAAAGGAGAGAGAGAGAGAGAGAGAGAGAGAGAGAGAGAATGAGAGAGCAATTCTACCATTTCATTTGCCAGGTGGATAAGCACCCCGATGCGGATGCGCTCTACGTGGAGCAGATCGACGTGGGAGAGGGCGAGCCGAGGACTGTAGTCTCGGGACTCGTCAAGCATGTTCCAATTGAACAGGTTGGTAGGGGGATAGAAGAAGAGGCAGAGAGAAGGAGAGAGAGAGAGAGAGCGTGAGAGGGAATGAGAGAACGAGAGCGAAAGTATGTGAGGAGACAGGAGGGAAGAATATAGCGAAAGAGAGAACCGGAATTCAATAACCGATGATAGACAAACATATTGAGGATTGCGGATCGGTGAGATTACGAAAAAGCATTGCAGCAAAGCAAAGGCCTAAATGGAAAGCTAATATGGCAAATAATTTATTTTTTTATTGTACATCACTTAAAAGAATAATCAATAATTTTGTTAACATTCCAGATGCAGAACCGTCTGGTGGTCGTGATGTGCAACCTGAAGCCGGCCAAGATGCGTGGCGTGGAATCGCGCGGCATGGTCATGTGCGCAAGCACACCCGAGAAGGTCGAGGTCATGGAGGTCAGAGATTTATCTTATTTATCGTCATTTTATTTTATGTATATAATGTTCTTTTTAAAGATTTAATAAGAAACAAATTGTATGGAGCAGCTATTTTTCGCTTTGATAGGCAAGTTTTTATATTCATAACTTTAAGAAAAAAATTGATAATCTTATTCCGGAAGGACACGGTGGCTTATATTAGATATGTGGGGCTTGAAGCTGAGAACCTGTTATTCGTTCAAGAAATAAGAATGCCGATGCGGGATAACTGTATGTCTCCACAGTCACGGATTACTGTAGGTTCCTCATTCATTGATTACTGTGCAGGTGGATGCTGCATCGAAGCCGGGCACGCCCGTCCTCTGTCCACCATTCGAGCATCGTCCGGATGCGCAGCTGAATCCCAAGAAGAAGATCTGGGAGACGGTAGCCGAGGATCTCAAGGTTAAGAGTACTGTAGTAGGATACAATGTATTCATACTATCAAAAATATGTGGAGATATACTTATATTTCCGCTCATGGAGCATTTGCTTATTCGTAACATTTTATCTTGACAACTTATTTCCGTATGCAAAAGTGGGTTTAGTACACGAATGCCAGGTGGGAAAACAGAAAATAGTAACAGTGTGAGAAACGAACCTACGGTATATAATACTTATGAGTCGAATATCCTGTAATAAAAACAGAAAACAGTATTACTACGAACGATATATTGTATCCGATACCCTACAGGTGTCCCCCGAGGGATTCGCGACGTGGAAGGGCCATCCGCTGCTGGTGGGAGGAGCAACCAAGATGACGGCGCCCACCCTGCGCGGAGTGTTCGTCAAGTGAACCGCCTTCCCTCTCTACCCCTCTCTTTCTCTCTCTATCTCTACCCCTCTCTTTCTCTCTCTCTCTCTCTCTCTCTCTCTCTCTCTCTCTCTCTATCTACCCCTCTCTTTCTCTCTCTATCTCTCTCTCTCCCTCTCCCTCCCTATCTGCCCCGTCTCTTTTTATATCCCCCAGTTCTCTTTCTCTCTTCGTTTTCCACTTTCTAGACAATTCTCTCTAATTATATAGCACTGGAAACTGTTCCTTGTTATGATTTTCTCTTAGAAATCTCGTGTCATTTTTTTTTTGTTACACCACCCACCAAATGCAATTATTTGAATCGGATCTATGCTATAGTCACTCAAATGTGTTGGTTCTTGTGGATGGATATCTATTTCTGTCTTCTCATTCTGTGCTCTCCCCTCTCCTCCCCCTTTTATCCTTGCTCCCATGGCTCAAACGGAATCATCCTCGTGTGTGAGTCTCTTCTATCGGTTTCCGCGGTGTTATTTGTTGCTGTTCCCTTAATACTTTTGTTATTAAAATGTTAGTTACACATGCAGTTGATGTTCTCTGAACGGAATGATGGTTAAGCGGCACCTTAAAGACCATATTTTGAGTGGCGTGGATTGGCAGTTGAACCCGGTGGTGCATGGATGCGTCCTTGGTTTTCCTCTGTGCCTCGGGGGGTACTGAGCGGTTGCATTGGTTGACAATATGGTCTCAGGGTTGAGACAAGGAAACCGCTTCTTGCTTGGCACATATAAGTTTTTGTGATGGGTTGCGAATGTTGTCCGATTTAAGTCCCAATGAGAGCTCTTGTTGCAAATCTAGCTTTGCAATTTCTTTTCCTCTGTGTTTTTTGTGTGTGGACCAGGGATGTCCAAAACCAGGCCCGGGCCGGCCCGCCTTCCTTGCGGGCCGGGCCCACTACCCTTACGGGCCGGGCCGGGCCAAGTTTAAAAATATTAAGGCGGGCCGGGCCCGGGCCCGTAAAATTCCTTGCGGGCCGGGCCGGGCCGGGCCTGCTTTAATGATAAGGAAAAACAAATTTTTTTCGTTCTGCTTGGAATATATTTTAACACGTTAGCATTTATTAACTCAAAGACAAATAAAGACTGCACTTCTGAAATGGTAGGAGCAATTGTATTACGAGTATTTTCAATACTGACCGAAGTAATGGAACGAATTAAGAGCTAATAATTTCGTCAGTTGAACAAAACAAGAATAAGAACGGGATGCGGAAAGGGAAAGAGAGAGGGAAAAAAGGACTGTTATTCTGAAATACAACTAGCGATTCATTTAAGAATTGCCAATTTCATCATCTTCCTCGTCAACCCCAACAACTACAGTGCGATTCATGGATGCGGTTGCCTATAGTCGCTCACAAGGTGGTGCAACCTTGAAAAAGACCGCTCCGTCTGAGCACTGGTGGCTGGCACTGAGAGAATGGAAAGGGCCAAGGGAGCGAGGGAAGGCATGCTGTCCAACTTGTTGGTCCAAAATTCAATGGGATTTGGATAGGAGGGGCGAGTCAGATAGTATTCATCAATCTCATCTCGCAGAGTTCGAATCTCTGCGTCATCTTCACCCATCAGAAGAGAATCCGTGGCATCCGCATCCACAGCCTGAACTTGCGACGAACATCTTGAGGATGTTGTGTGGGCGAAGGAAGAGTCGATCTCTTCAACGTCAACTTTGCACTGAAAAATACATAATTGTTGTAATTAAAATCTCAGGAACTAGATTAGAACAAACCTTGGTAAGAAAGGCTTGATTCTTGCTGAAGTGTGTGCGCATACGCGATGCGCGTGTGTCCAGAAGGGAAGCTGCGCAATGAAGTGGCGTGAAGAAGTCTTTCTCGATTTCAACGAATGCGGAGAGCAGAGACGCAGAGAAGGCCATCTCGATAGCAGTGCCCGAATTCGCTGCCTTCTCTAATCCTTCCTTTATACCCAGCACATACGGCACCACAAGTCCAATCGTGCAGTCGTTAGACTGCAAAAAGTGATGACTGATAGTTAAGTATTAATGCGAATAAAAGTGCAAACAACCTGCAACTTCTTAACTGGTGTCTCAAAAAGAGACATGAGTTTGCCGAACGAGGTCAGCTCTTCTCTCTTGAATTCAAGGAAGCGGACAGATTCCTCAAATAGCTAAATACATGTCTAGTTCCAATTAAACTTATGAAAAAAGAAAATAACGTACAGCAAAACTGGATCTATCGTCAGCTTCCAGTGAGTCAACCAGGCCGTCAAGGATATCGTTAATATCTTGCATGGTGTGGGCAGCAGAGAGCCACCTGGTTGACACATAGGCACGCGGCATCCGATACCCAGCAAACTCCTGTAGCAAAGGTGTTAACAATACCAAAGAATCAATACAGCTAGAGAAAAACTAACTGCTTTGCGTGACCGCATGTAATTTGCGACAGTAGAGGCAGTTTTCTGTATCTTCACTGCACTTTTAGCAACTTCCAAATGTTCAGAGGCTGAGCCAGCATATGGAAAGAATCCGCGCTTGGCCCATGTGTTAAGGCGATGAGCAGCGCAGGTAACATCTACACAATGAACTATGCTTTAAATATCCGAAAATGCAGACCAAACATACTCATAGGGTAGAAATCTCTTCCCGTCTTCAGAACGTTCGCTCCGGCATCGGAAACGAAGACGAATCGCTTTCCTAGTTGAGAATGCAAACCGTGTGGACGACACGCGTCTTGTAACTGTGAGAAAATCTGTAATGAATAGTGTGTGGATTGACTGCGAAATTTATAATTAACGTGCCAAAAACTAACGTATTCGGCCGTCTTAGATTCATCTCCGGCCGCTAACAAAACCAAGAGTGCGCGCAACACAAGCTCCTTTTTGAAGGAAGTGAACAACGATGGACGCGTATGATCGGCCGCCCCGTTCGCCGTAATCACAGCTTATCGCGATGAAACGAGACGATGAGATGGCTTCTTGCACCTGCATGATAATATTTGTGGTTAACATACACTATTCATATCAACATATGTAGTTCTCACCTCAGTAGTGAGATGTTTCATGACATCAGCTGCAATCGTTTGCGCAGAGCGAGCGATTGTCTGCCGAGATGGCAACTCATCTGCTGTTCCGGTTGCGCTGCTTGAAGTAACAGAAAAGATTATAATGACAGAAGAATGAAAACAAAAACGAACGGAAGCTGAACAATAGCTTTGTAAAGCTCAGCAAAATCAGCAGATGACAAAGAGTTGAATGAAGAGCCGCTATTAATGGCATAGCGGCCCAGTGCATGAGTCAAAATCCTTTTTCCTTCCGGTCCCAACGTCGCAGCAACAAAATGTTTCTTGATCGAAGGCTGTGAACTCAACGGCTCATCATCGTGGACACGCTTATTATGCCGACTTAATAGAGAAAATAGTGATACTCCTACATAAATCATTGTAAAGACTCACGAGATGTGGCCGCCCGCTGTACTTTTAAAGAAAACAGGCGGATTGCAGCGGATGCACGAAAGAAACGTGGTCTTTGCATGTGGAAGATCGTGAGCTTGGCGATAATAGACTTCCATTAAGCCGCGGCTCTTCTCCATGTAGACCAGCAACGACTGCTCGAACGCGGCAACTTGATCCAGTTCATCTTTTGTGAGTTCGATGGCAGCCTTCTGCGGTGGTTGCCAAGTAGGGGGCCGATCGTCAAGCTCAATGATGACTCCAGGCTCTTCCTCCATGCTTGCTAAATTTAAAGGTTTAAAACAAGCAATTGTAACAGCAACAATAAAAAGGAAGCGCGGTGCTTTTTGAGCACCTGATAGCTTCTTTCATCATATTGTTCAGGGGGCCCGGGCCTATTTTTTAAAACGCGGGCCGGCCCGGGCTCGGCCCGCTTTGGACATCCCTGGTGTGGACCTAGTAATTAGTGTCGTTACTACTGTATAGTGTTAGTGTGACCAAAGCGAGTTAGCATTTCTCTCCTCGCTCGGTCTCTGCTTCTCTCATTACTCTCTCTCTATCTCTTTGTCTTTCTCAGGTTGACCTGGTCAGGTCAAGCAAAAGGCCCGGCTTTCTTCCATTGATTATAGCCTCGTTGCTTTGTCGCCTCTCCCTCATCCCTTTTTCTCACCTTTTTCACTTGCTTCCTTGCGTCTACCCCGGTGCGGGTGCGCCCCTTCTTCTTCTCCTTTGTTTTTGGCCGTACTAAAGGCCAATTGTTTTTATCTCGCTTCTCATTTTATTGCTTCTCCTTTAGCTTCATTTGCTAAAGCTTCTTCTCAGTCTCATCTTATCAGTATTAATTCTTCTTTTTAATTAATTTGCCAGTAATAAACTTTGTCGAGTTACTCAAGTCGCGTGTGTTGAAACACAATTTATTTGTCATCATGCACTCCGACCATCTCTACGACGAGGCCTCGATACAGCTCTCACATTTTCTGTACGAACAGGCGCGTGCACGAGTTTTCCTGCTTCCAAAATCTGTTAATACTCTCGTGTCCTGCATCTTCGTAGTTTAATTGAGAGCCACAACATATGTTGATTCGTCGTATCAAATGCAAATAACAGAGCGGGTTCCATACGGTGTAGACCGCATCTTTCTTCCCCCCCCCCCAACGCACCTTCCGTTTCTATGGTTCACCCTCTAATTTCCATTGAATTCATGACGTATAAAGCAAGTTTTCTTGTCAAGAAAGATGAATTTTGATTTGTTTCAACGTTATCATCGCGCGAAATTATCATTATTCGGAGAGATTTTGCATACACGGCTAGTTCACCGCGTTTTCGTTCACATTCCCAGAGTATTGAATTTTTTCTCTCTTCCGATCCTTCCCTGATTTGTGGTATATAGTTAAAGGAGTTGAATTTTAGTTTTCTTTTCACTGAATTTAATCCGGGATAATATTTTTATTCTTTCTAAAGCAATATCTTCATTGTCATTTTCAGGTGTTCGTCATGGAAGTCGACGAAACCAACTGGACGTACCTTCCCGAGTTCGTCCTTGACGTGGTCTCCTATTCTTTTTAATTCTGGCATATTTTTCTTGAATTTTCTTATCATATGTTATTGCTAGCTATTAGTAGTTCTCTGGTGCCTATTGCACATTCACTAGCCCCGCTCAGGGTTGTTGCGGAAGGGGCGAAAGTGAAAGAACATGAAACGTTGTCCACCTTATTTGCTAGCCGTTTCTTCCCATAGATTTTCGATCGTCTCGCGCTGGCAGACCTCCGAACGGCTTCTCATGTCTGTCAGAGCTGGAGAGCTCGTGCATCCCTCGCAGCCATCAGATGGGATCGACGCAGCCTAACCGCCACGCTCTTTCAATGGTTTCTTTTGTTGTGTAAGACTACCGAAAATGGCAAGCAGCTAATGAAAGGATATTAATCGTTTGTGGATTTTGGAGGTAAATTATCACTCAGAATAATTGATTGCACAGCGAACCCGTCCTCTTCATTTGCGCCGACGTGTTACCGGTCATAACTCCGCGCCAACTCCATGCAAGCTGCTATCATCCAAAAAGTGGAAAGGTTGTGATTATCACACTCTTTAAACAGCTGTCTTTCTCTCTATCTACGGCCATTCCTCCAAGTAATTTTTCAATCGTGTTTCGAGTTTCGTTTTTTTATTAAAAAAACATTTTTGTACACACTCACATTAGAGAAGTAGCTAAAATGTTGTGAGCAATTTGTAATATTGTTTGTGTCTTAAGGATTAGCGACGAATATTTTCCTTACGAATATATTTAAGGTCTTCGTTTTCGGTTGGAAAGCTCCGACTGGCAGGGTCCACTTCAACGATCTTTGGACATTCGACTTGGTTTGTTAGAAGCGCGCTTATCTTCTTTTATGAGCAGATATCGAATAAGCTTCAGCAGACCATGGAGGAGGTTAATTTCTAAACATTTTATGAAAAATTGGTAAGTTAGAATGGTTTAAGAGTAGAAGAAGTTAAATTCTGCAGATTTTTTCCTTCTTCAAAATGAAAATTGTTTTTTTTTAACTTACATATTTTTTACTTCTCTCTCTCTCTCTCTTGCTCTCTCTCTCTCTCTTGCTCTCTCTCTTGCTCTCTCTCTCTTGCTCTCTCTCTCTCTCTCTTGCTCTCTCTCTCTCTTGCTCTCTCTCTCTCTCTTGCTCTCTCTCTCTTGCTCTCTCTCTCTCTCTCTCGCTCTCTTCAGATGATGATATACAAGCGAACCGGCGAGTTAATCGTCGAGAAGATGAGAGACCTCGATGCAAACCCGCAGCAGTTCTCTTCCGATCTCGAGAAGGACATTCCTGTGCAAGTGCTATCGACGGGATCTCAGCGCGACCATCAAGGTTACTGTAGCTCTGAAGATTTTTTCGTCAACGCCACATAATATAAGCATCAAATATTTTTTTGTGTTACAAAAATTTCTATTATATTATCCTATCTCAATAGTGCAAGTTCTACAAAATTTGTTTTGATTAAACTGAATAAATGACGACAGTGAAAGTAGAAAATTACAATGCACATTTTGGAACTGAAGATACCGTATACTTTCATTTATATTAGACTTTTGTGTTACAGAAGTATCATCAGGCTGACGAGCGTCGCAAGACTGTCGACACTGCGTTGAATAATCTGAAGCAGCTCGAGCCAAGGTAACATTATCATAACATGGATCTTTATTGCTTGTTATTACCTGTTTTCTTTTAATTAAGAATGATTTATTGCAAAAGGAGAATTGTTCTTTATAAATTAAAAAAAAGAAGTTTACTGTACTTTATTTTGTTCATTATCAAGATATCTTCTATTCGCGGATTATGGCTACCTTTTCTTTTTTTCTTACAGATATTGTGCTTTTCTCTCTGTTAGGAAGGATGTTTTCCAAAAGTAGAATTCAGTCTCCTTTCAAAATGAATAAGTTTACTGTAATTTTATTTTGTAAATCTCTCCTTTGCAGCGAAGTCTTCATGAAGCACATTGACCGACGCAGCATCCTCGAGTTCCACTTTGCCAATCTGGAATACGCGAACGGGACGCTGCTCAAGAACATCTCTCGCTCAAGTACTGGGATCAGGACGATGGCAACACGAGTTTGCCGGCTCGCATACCAATGGTGTATGTTATAGATATTTTTTAAGCTTTTTATTTAAAGGCCCAGTGTTTAAATAGGTCTAGATTTTTCCTAGGGTAAAAAGAACTCGTTCTTTGCAGAATCATATGGTAAATTACCATAAGTTATCAGAAAATAAATAATATTGAGCAGCTAAAATTTCGAATCCCCCTTACAAATGTTTTTGAGAGAATAGAGAGCTAAGCCAGTTGGTGTTATTCGTTCTAGGATTTGCCGAGATTACTGTATGTTCCGAGAGTTATTGACTCTACTGTCACATCCCCTCCCATTCATTGATTACTGTGCAGGTGGATGCTGCATCGAAGCCGGGCACGCCCGTCCTCTGTCCACCATTCGAGCATCGTCCGGATGCGCAGCTGAATCCCAAGAAGAAGATCTGGGAGACGGTAGCCGAGGATCTCAAGGTTAAGAGTACTGTAGTAGGATACAATGTATTCATACTATCAAAAATATGTGGAGATATACTTATATTTCCGCTCAAGGAGCATTTGCTTATTCGTAACATTTTATCTTGACAACTTATTTCCGTATGCAAAAGTGGGTTTAGTACACGAATGCCAGGTGGGAAAACAGAAAATAGTAACAGTGTGAGAAACGAACCTACGGTATATGATACTTATGAGTCGAATTTCCTGTAATAAAAACAGAAAACAGTATTACTACGAACGATATATATTGTATCCAATACCCTACAGGTGTCCCCCGAGGGATTCGCGACGTGGAAGGGCCATCCGCTGCTGGTGGGAGGAGCAACCAAGATGACGGCGCCCACCCTGCGCGGAGTGTTCGTCAAGTGAAAGCCCCTCTCTTTCTCTGCACTCTCTCTCTCTCTCTCTTCCCTTCTGTTTGAATCTCCCCACATCTCATTCTGTCTCCGTTTTACCCTCTTCTAGACCAATTGTCTCTCTTATTCTATAGCACCAGAAAGTGTTTCTAGTTAAGTTTTTTCTTGCCTAAGCAATCGAGTGCACTTGTAGTATGCAGACTTAAAATGCACCTATTTGAATCGGTTTTATGTCATAGTCACTGCAAATGTGATGGTTCTTGTGGATGGATATCTATTTCTGTCTTCGCTTTCTGCTCTACTCATATCCCCCATTTTATGCTACCTCAAGTCTCTCAAACGGATGCATCGTCGTGTACGTTCCTATTGGGTTCCACTCCTTCTGTGCTCCCCTCTCCTCGCCCTTTCGTCCTACCTCCACTCTCTCAGACGGATTCATCCTCGTGTACTTTCCTGGCGGGTTCCGCGGCGGTGCTATTCATGATCATTTTATACTGTATATGTTATAAAAAGTTAAGTTACAAATGCAGTTGTTGCTCTCTGAACGGAATGATGGTTAAGCGCACCTTGAAGAGCCATATTTTGAGGAGTGTGGATTGGCAGTTGAACCCGGTCGTTCATGGATACTCCTGGTTTTCATCTGGGTCAATGGGTTCATGGATGTACCTAGTTGTATTTGGGGGGCAAGGGTGCCTATAGTTAGACCTGGATCTGGGGGTGCATAGATTCCCCTGGTTTTCCTCTGGGTCTGGGGTGTATGGTTTTCCTCTCAGCGTGGGGGTGCCTCGATGCCCCTGGTTTTCTTATCGGTTTGGGGCGCATGGATGCTCCTAGTTGACGTCCTTATCTGGGGGTACATGAAATGCCCCTCTTTATATCTGGGGGTGCATGGATGCCACTAGATGACTTCTGATCGTGAAGTCACAAGGTTGCCACGGAAACGGATTTGTATGGCTGAAGTCTGTGTTTTTAGGATGTGGCGTAGTAGTGGCTTGTAAATGCCCACTGGATAATGTTTTGGTACCTTCCATGTAGACCCACCCGAGGCCCAAGACGATATGCGACAAGAGTGATAGTTATCCTCAAGTAATCAGATCTCCTCATAGAAGTGAACGGAGAGAGTGACTCCATCGTCCGACTCTTCCCTTCCGCGCAATCATGGTGAAGAAGGAGAGTACGCGTGGCCTGGCGGACCCCCGCTTCGCACACCTCACCTCCGACCCCAAGTTCAACGCGCTCAAGAGGAAGGAGAGAAAGGTTGGAGAGGCAATTCATGTTGTCCAGAATCAGAGGAACTCAAAGTATAGCTTGTTTGGCTCATAAAAAACCCAAAGGAATTGGCTGAATATTGGCATTCAAACAACAACAATAGCGTTCCATTGATATTTTCCCCGGCATCTCTGTCTATCGTCTCTCTCTCTCTCTCTCCCTCATTCACCCCCTCTCTCTCTCTCCCTCATTCACCCCCTCTCTCTCTCTCTCCCTCATTCACCCTCTCTCTCTTTCTCTCGGTCTATTTCTCTCTCTCTCTCTCTCTCTCTCTCTCTCTCTCTCTCTCTCTCTCTCTCTCTGATCTCCTATTCAGGTAGTACTGGAGAGCCGATTCGCGGCGGCTCTGACGGACTCTCGCTTCGGGAAGCAGGCAGCAGTGGACAGCAGAGGAAGGAGGCTACGGAAGACGACCAGCTCCCTCCACGCGCTCTATGATTTGGAGGATAAGGAAGGACAGAAAGAGGTGATGGAAGAGAGAGAGAGAGAGAGAGAGAGAGAGAAGGGAGAGAGAGAGAGAAGGGAGAGAGAGAGAAAGAGAGAGGGAGTCACTACAGACAACAAGACAACTACAGTGAAATTCCCGATTATCAAGAGTTGATGATGTAGCTAACATAGATCAATTCTGCTGCAACAACTGTCCGTTTTGGCCAAATGCTGGAAAGTAAGAGATACAGACGTTAGTGGCAACCAGGGGAGCGTACTAACATTTTGACAAGAAGTTGATAGTCGCAGATATCCTGATATGAGTGTGGATGACAGAGAAGATGGAGAGTAGAGACACCTTGGAGGGTGCCCATGGGAAAACGGTGCTGTCGAATCGGCAGATCTAACCTATTGTGGGCCTACCCAAGGCCCTCTTACTCCACCATATATCTGAGGAACAGTTAGACATAATCTCCATGTCCAGCCAACCATTCAACAACCCCCTTCCTGGTTTCCTTGCTCAATACTCTGCCCGATCTGCTGGGTCCTAGAAGTGCGTATATTATATTCCTTGATGGTTCCACCATGACAACTAGATTTTCGGTATAAAATGCTGCCTCGTAGTTTTTTTCTTTAATACATATATGTTGGAGACTATGCGAACTTGTTCCCATGTCAAATTTATTAAGAGTTTTACAAGATGTTCGTCAAGGAAGAAAAATCGATTCTTTTTTGTATTTCAGAAAAAATCTGACAAGAAAGTGAAGGCGACCACGAAGACATCGGTGGAGAGGAAGAGGACAGAAGACGAGGAGAAGAGTGATGAGGAAAACGAAGAAGAAGACGAGGAGAGTGGAGAGGAAAGTGAAGAGAGTGGAGGGGAAGAAGAGAGCGAGAAAGAAGAGGAAGAAGAAGAGGACTCAGCTGATGAGGACGAGCCAATCAAGGTCAGCCAACTAGCTAATTACGAAAACTAATTACAAAAAGCCAATGTGAATTGAGGATGATTGAGAGATTCAGAAAGGTAGCTACCATATCACAGACAATGCTTGTTGCGTGTATGAGAAGGATACAAACTTGCGGGCGTTTTTAAGATTGACAAATATATGGATGATCTAGTGCAAAGTTTTTGGCCCAAGAAAGTGACTTTCCAGCTCTTCCTTGGCGGAATTGTTGCTGTTTACATGAATTGTTCTGAAAATTTTATCCAGCAACTTAGCACCACTTGGATTAAGAGTTAGTGGACAACTAAACATCAATTGAGTTAATTAGCTTTATCCTTCTCTCCCTCTCCTCTTTCTCTCTCTCTCTCCCCTTTCTCTCTCTCTCTCTCTCTCTCTCTCTCTCTCTCTCCCTTTCTCGTTCTCTCTCTCTCTTTATCACTCTCTTGTTCTCTCTCTCTCCCTCTCTCGTTCTCTCTCTCTCTCCCAATCTCACTCGCTCTCTCTTTCCCCTTTCTCTCTCTCTCTCTCTCTCTCTCTCTCTCTCTCTCTCCCTCTCTCGTTCTCTCTCTCTCTCCCAATCTCACTCGCTCTCTCTCTTCCCCTTTCTCTTCTCTCTCTCTCTCTCTCTCTCTCTCTCTCTTCCCCTTTCTCTTATCTCTCTCTCTCTCTCTCTCTTTCTCTCTTTATCTCTCTCTCCCTCTCTCTCTCTCTCTCTCTCTTCCCCTTTCTCTTATCTCTCTCTCTCTCTCTCTCTTTCTCTCTTTATCTCTCTCTCCCTCTCTCTCTCTCTCTCTCTCTCTCTCAGGTGGACTTGGCTCGTGGCGAAGGGAACCTCTCCTCTTCTAGCGAAGATGATGACTCTGGCTCGGAGTGGGAGTTGGAAGAGCAGGAAGAGGAGCATGGATGGGGCGAGCTAGACAGGTTTCGTGTCTTAATTAATTTAATTAATTAATTAATTTTGCAACTTTTTTAAAATGGTAAATTTAACGAAGAGGAGATATATACTGCATATGAAGAACTGCGGAAGCAACGCTAATTGTTTGTCTTTAAATGTATAATGTGGTAACGTACCCATTTCGTAGCTTCTCTATTGTATGGCTGTTGATAAGAGGGAGCACTTATGGTTCCTTACTTCCTAAACCACGTGGTTAAACGAGGAAATAGAATGAAGGAAGTGGATAGGAGGGCCTCTCTCAGCTCTCTCCTTCCACAAAATGCTCTTCCTTTCTCTGCTAGCAAATAGCTCCGCTTCTCTTTCTGGGATGTGATATCCTGTACTATCACAATCACAAGTTAATGATATAAAATGAAGTGAAGCGCCCTTATGTCAGGCTAAAAAGGCGCCAAATTCAAAGGTGAATTTTTCTCTCCTTTAAGAGAAGCGTGCCGCGTGGAGTGGGCATCACGCCGCCTGGCCATCTGCAACCTGGACTGGGATCATCTGTCATGCGATGACCTCTTCATGCTCGTGTCCTCCTTCAAGCCACTGGGCGGAGAGTGCGCCCGACTGGCCATCTACCTCTCCGACGTGGGCAAGGAGAAGCTGGCCAAGGAGGAGTTGCATGGACCCGAGCTGAAGATGGCCATGGAGAGAGGAGGAGAAGAAGGAGAGAAGGCAGTCAGCGAAGAGGAGGAGGAGAAGGACGAAGACGAAGAGAATGCTAATGAGAAGTCGGGATTCCCGCACTTTTTTTCCTTTTTTGGTCCATCAATTGAAGAGATGCCATTGCTGTGTTTTCGCAAAATTTTCTGGAATCAAGACGAGAATTCCAATTGATAATATTCCACAGGTCGCGCAGCGAAGCAATCCGCCGCTATCAGCTGGAGCGACTCAAGTTCTACTACGGAGTACTGGAGTGCGACTCGGCGCAGACCGCCAGCGCCATCTATGAGGTCTCTTTTTGGCATTCTCTCTCTCTCCCTATCTCTCTCTCTTTCCCTCTCTCTTTCTCCCTCCCTCTCTCTATCCCTCTCTCTCATTCTTTCTTTCTCTCTCTCCCCCTGTCTCTTGCTCTCTCTCTCCCTCCCTCTCTCCCTCTCTCTATCCCTCTCTCATTCTTTCTATCTCTCTCTCTTTATCTCTCCCTCTCTCTATCCCTCCCTCTCTCACTCTTACTGTGCTACTCCCATCGTCCTTCTATATTCAAGCCCCTTTCCATCTTTTTCTCGCCCAACTTTCTATCTCACTCTGTCTCTCTACTCCTTTCTCTCCCTATCTCTCTCTTCTCTCTCTTCTTTATCTTCTCTTTCTTCTTTCTCTTCCCTCTCCTCTTTCTCTTCTCTCTCCTCTTACTCTTCTCTCTCCTCTTTCTCTTCTCTCTCCTCTTTCTCTTCTCTCTCCCATTTTTCTTCTCTCTCCTCTTTCTCTTTCACTTTCTCTCTCTCTCTCTCTCTCTCTCTCTCTCTCTCTCTCTTTCTCTCATCTGTCTCTCCCTCTCATTTCTTTGCTTTCTGTCTCTCTTACCCTCGCTCAACCCACTAGTCGCTCTACTACTTTATCTTTTTCTTCCCTCTCTTCCATTAGCTTCTCTTTCTATTTTTTACTTCTCTCTCTTTCTCTCTCTCTCTCTCTCTCTCTCTCTCTCTCTCTCTCTTCTCTCTCTTTCTCTCCCTCCCTCTCCCACTCTCTCTCCCTCTCTCTCTCTCTCTATCCCTCCCTCTCTCTCTCTCCCTCTTTCTCTCTCTCCCTCTGTCTATCCCTCTCTCTCATTCTCTCTATCCCTCCCTCTCTCTATCCCTCCGTCTCTCACTCTTACTGTGCTGCTCCCATTGTCTTTCTATATTCAAGCCCCTTTCCATCTTCCTCTCGCCCAACTTTCTATCTCACTCTGTCTCTCTACTTCTATTTCTTTCTTTCTTCTCTCTCATCCATTTGCTTCTCCTTCTATTTTCTTCTCTCTCTCTCTCTCTCCTCTCTCTTCCTCTCGCCCAACTTTATTCTCTCTGTGTCTCTACTTATATTTCATTCTTTGTTCTCTCTCATCCTTTTGTTTCTCTCTCTTTCTCTCTATCCCTCTCTCTCTCTCTCTCCCTCCCATTCCTTTGCTTCTTCCTTTGTCTTTCTTTTTATCATTCTTTCTCTCTTCCTCTCTCCAAACTCGCTCGCCTCTCTACTTTTATTTCTTTCTCCAATTCTATGTCTCTTTTTGTATCTACTGTGTCTGGCTCTTTATCTCTCTATCTCTCTCGTCTTTCTATTCTCTCTCTTCTCTCGCTCTCTCTCTCACGCTCACTGTGCTTCTCCCCTTGTCTTTCTATTTATCTTTCTTTCTCTCTTCCTCTCGCCCAACTGTCTAGTCTCTCTACTACTATTTCTTTTTCTTCCCTCTCATCCATTAGCTTCTCTTTATATTTTTCCACTTCTCTCTCTCTCCCCCCTCTCACCCTCACTGCGCTTCTTTCCTTCTCTTTTATATTCTATGCCTTTTTCCCTCTCCCTCTCGCCCATCTTTCTATCTCTCTCTGTCTCTCTACTTCTATTTCTTTCTTTTCTTCTCTGTCTCTCTCCCCCTCCCATTTCTTTGCTTTTCCCTTTGCCTTTAACTCTCTCTTCCCTCTACTTCTGTTTCATTTTCTCATTCTCTGTCTCTGCCCTACTCTGTCTTACGTTTGTTTCTGTCTTGTTTCTCTCTCTCTCTCTTTCGCTCTCTCTCTCTCTCTTCTGTTTGGCTTTCCTGAGATTCTGTTTCCCCTTAGGCCTGCGACGGCGTTGAATACGAGCAGAGCGGCCTGAAACTCGACATGCGATTCGTGCCCGACGATATGGAGTTTGATGTGATTTTTTTTTGTTTTGAAAAAAATTTTACTTAAAAAAATTCATTTGCATTATATCTTCATAAAGAAAAATTAAACCTATAAAAAGCGCTTTGAAATACTTAAAATGATCAGTTTTGCAGGAATCTCGAATCAAGGAGCAAACGACGTCGGAAGACGTGCAGAAAGAAAAGTATCGACCCAGCGAAGTGGCATCTTCTGCTCTCGGCAGTTCAAAGGTATACGATACAGGGAATGCCAATAGTCCAAGAGAAGCGATTGGTATGGTGATACTACAAAAATTATGCAAATTCTCTCCCCTGTTAAGGTCAAGCTGAGCTGGGATGAGACGGATCCGAAGCGGGCGCGGAAGCTGAAGGAAGCCTTTGAGTTAGTTCGGATTTCATTTCTCTTTCTCTCTCTCACTCTCTCGCTCTCTCTCTCTCACACTCTCTCTCTTTCTCTTCCCCCTCTCACTTTCTGTCTCTGTCAATCTAATATTTCGTTTTTTTTTCTTATCTTTATTCCACCGTCAACCCTGCCTCAAGTTTAGCCATATTGATTCCTCAATTTATCCTTACCCCTACTACCTCAGTTAAACCTATCCTATCCTTATTAGATCCCAATTTTTATTTCCTTATTCCATCCCAATTCTATTTGCAGTGAGAATGCTGACTTGGATGCAATGGCTCATGAACTGATTGGAGCGAGTTCGGGAGAGGAAGACGCTGAAGAAGAGGACGACGAGGAGAGGTTGGGAGGAGGCAGCTTATCATGTTGGGATTTAGGGGATTAGCTAGGTTTTTGCATGTTTTAAATATAAAAATTTTACCCTATTTTCAACAGATTCATAGTATTCTTGTTCTTTTTATTTGATAAGTTTTACTCACTAGCTCATTTACTACAATTTGCTCTTTCTTCTTTTCCTGAATTTTGTTTCTGAATTTCGATCTTCGTGCAGGCCAAGGAAACTCCGCCTTCTCCTTGGCGGAATCGGCGACGACGATGGCAAGGAGTTGGAGATTGAGTGGGACAGCGAAGAGAAGGAAGAGAAGCAGAGAAAGAGAGGAGAGGACAAGGAGAAGAAGAGCACTTTCGAGCAGTTCTTGGAGAAGAGAAAGGCGAAACGGAAGGTAGTTATCTTTTTCCAGGCCATAATTTCTTTTTTTTTATAAATTTTTACTAAAATATTTACATTTTGTAAAAATCGATTTGTTTTTGTCAATTATTTATCACTAGAATCAGAATTGCATTGCCAAAGCTCTATGTTCAGGAGCGCAAAGCAAAGATTGCCGAGCTGAAGAGAGCGGCGAGAGAAGAGCGAGACGGTGGAGGAGAGCGAGAGAAGCAGACAGAGGAGAAGGCGAGAGAGAGCAAGAAGAAGAGAGAGAAGGAAGACGACGGAGGGAAGAAAGAGAAGAAGAAGGAAGTGGCTGAGGAGATCGCAGCGGATCCGAGATTCGGCGCCCTCTTCACCGACAGCGCGTTCGCAATCGAGCAAGCGAGTGGACTGGCAAAGGTCGGCATTTTCTTAATAATATTAATTGTTTACGTATTTATTTATTTATTCGTTGTTTATATATTTATTTACTTATTACTTACCTAATTGATTCACATTATTATCTATTTATGATCACACTATTTATTCTAGCTTACATGCAGGTCTCTAGAACTCTAAAAGGATGTGTTTTCTGCAATAATTTTTTTTTAATATGAGCAAAAATGCACCAAATAAGACTAATCAATTCCTTTGCTGTTGTTTCATTTTGCAGTTATTCAAAGCGAAACACGTATATTGGATATAACAAAAGGATGATATATTCCAGGACACAAAGTTGCTGGAGAAGCAAAAGGAGCGTCGCCTTAAGAGGAAAGCGCCGACAACGGCAGCAACTCGAGAGGGAGGAGAAGCCGGAGGAGAAACGGATCTCATCGCGAAACTCAAGAAGAAGTCGCAGAAGTGGAAGTAGAATGGGCCCAGAAAGGCCCTCCAGCTGCCAGCGTCCTTTTGATCTTGGCTTTCCCCGCATAGTTTACTCGTACTTGTTACTCTTGTTGTCTCGCGCTGTTATGACCCATCCAATGCACAGGATGTTCTTGTGCACGACAAATATTTCATCAATTAAATCATGTGACCATTTGACCGTTTTAAAATACTCATCACCATTGAATGCCATGAGACTATAAGCCATAGATATTACATGAGCTGCGGCAAGAAAGTCGACTTCTCCAAACATATAGTTCTTGCGCCGGGGAAAAAAGTGATTACCTATTCATGCCCGACTAGCCCAAGACCAGCAAGAACAATGTAGGAGAGGAGAATGCCTACAATAAGCAGGGCAAGGTCAAGGAAAAGAATGGGCTGGAGGAATCCCTTCCTACTTCACAGTACCAATAACTCCTCGCTTCCGTGACCTCTTCTCCATATCCGAATCCTCATGGACGGAGGTGCCATACATTCAATATCTAAATTGTGACCGTACCGTAGATCTCCAATTGAATACACCCGCCTTTGGCCCATAATCAAATCCGATCACAAATGAATATCCAAGATCCTCGTCTATCGATTTTGCCACAAACTCGCCCCTAAAAACTCAATCTGCCCCATCCTAATAGAAGCCCGTGTTTGAAAACCGTCCATACATCAACAGTTCTTCCAGAGCAAACAACCACCATTCGAGTGTAAAAATAACTCTTCAATTCTGCCTCACACACCAATCAACAATGAAACTGCGGAACGGCAGGGGTGGAGGAAATGAAGGTCACAACAAAACAGCGGAGAAACGGGTGGGTCATTTTTAGAACTTGTCGAAGCTCTTCTTGGCGCCGGGCGCCTTGAGGACCTTCAGGACGTTGAAGCGGACCGTCTTCGAGAGGGGCCTGCACTCGCCAACGATGACAATGTCTCCGGGGCTGATGTCACTGCAAATAATTGATCGCTAAATATGTATTTCGAAACCAGGCAAGTAAAGCAACTAAAGTAGACTACGAGCAGTCACTCTAATTTGTGCTTACCGCAGTAAATACAGCATTTTCAATCTAGTCCTCCCCGGAAAACATTTACATATTGAAACTATAACTGAAAGCCGTGTCAAAAAAAAACATAAGAAGATGCCCATAAACCGCATCTACAACATCTCAGAAGGAAAAGCCTCCCATTCGAAGTCAGGGATTTTACATAACCGTTGCTACTGCCGAACGAATGATGAGAAGCAACATTTGCTTCCCAAGTAGAGAACCATTCTTAAAATACTCGCAATGCCGGTGAGTACGGGGTGGGAGGGGGGAGGGGACCCTTTAAAAAAGGCAGCGACAAATATGGGCTTCAACATAATGACGCAAAGACTGTCCCGATTTTAAGGCATCTACGCTCGCTGAGAGACTTTGATCTCGTCTCGTCTTGGCCAGAACATGGAACGATGTGTCCTTCTATCTTATGAGGTAATGATAAAGGGATCTCAACATAGAATGAATACCCCTAGAGACGACTTGATCACGTGGAGTATGCCGCTTGCGCACAGCGAACAAGGCCGCGTCTACCATAATTCATTGTGGAAGAGCAGTACGGGGGAAGCAAGGTGATGAAAGCATTCATTATAAAAATGCCCTAAAGCCCCTGGGGTACTTTCGGAGAAGAACAAAGAAAGAAACACCCTGCTCCCCACCCCTTAGCTTTTATAGCACTGAACACCCAGACGGACCGGAAAGCCGGCGAGCAGTGGGCGGAGAGGTTCTTGTGGCGCTTCTCGAAACGGCGGTACTTCTTGACGAAGTGGAGGTAGTCACGGCGGACGACGACGGTGCGCTGCATCTTGGTCTTCGTGACGACGCCCGTCAGGATTCGGCCACGGATCGAAACGTTGCCCGTGAACGGGCACTTCTTGTCGATGTACGTGCCGCTGATGGCCTAAAAAGATATAAGCAGAACTTATTTGTCGGATATTTAGTAAGTTTTTGTGATTTAGATAGAGAGAGAAAAAGGGAAAAAAAGCCTCAAAACCCCACACAAAATTCATAAAAAGGGGGCAAAAGACGGGAAAACGACCTCAATCGGCGTCTTGAATCCTAGCCCGACGTTGCGGACATATCGGAGCGACTTGGTCGACTTCTTGCCGATGCCAAGCGTGCGGTGCTTGCTGTTGAGAAAGACAGTTGGCTGCTTCTGGAAGGCCCTCTCGGTCTGTTCGGCCATTGTGAATGACCCAAATCTAAGAGTAAACAGTCGATTAGCCGAGCAGAAAAAGAATCATAACTTTGGTTTTATAAACCAGTAACGCCGCATGAAACACGGAATAAAATCACGCGCACAACAGAGGAAGATTGATTCCTTTAGTGATGGAGTAAATTAGTCTCAATCATTGGCAACAATGTTGGCATTCGCACGCCAACCAAACGTCATTCAAAGTCCGGCAAACGTCGTCCAACATAGAAAAAGCATTCTGTCACCGGAAGCAACGAAAAAATGGCCATAATCAACGTCAGCAGCTCAATCAATTACATCGTAGGGCATTGTCCCAATAATAACAAACAACTTCAGCTTTGAACACCACCCAAACTTCCTTCAACGCCAGGAAACGTGGTCGACCAACGTCGAAGGATGTTGACACAAAAAATAACGTAAATAACGACATGAATCTAGCAAACTCGCGATATTTTAGACAAAGAGAAAAAATATAAAACTAAATCAAAAGGCCTGGCGAAGCTGGGCGTACTGTAAGGGAATCCTTTAAACTTCTCACACTATTATTACTTTTCCTCTCAGGAGAACTGCAGGTTCAAATCTATTTGAAGAATGAACTAGGCCATGATCACAAAGAAGCACTAATCAAAGTTCCCTATGCGAAAACTTAATGGACCTTTTATTCTAACTTTGCTAGGAAGAGGTGTTGCACCTTACGTTGTCTGGTTGTCGTCAGGTTGCATAACCTTTCCTTTATGTGTTCCAAGTGCGATGGAGTGCTTTCTCCAAGCTTTTGCCAAGCTCATAGCCATGTTATGTTTTAATTGCCCTCGTTGATTCCTGACGTTATACACAGTTCAGGGAATCCAGTCTCGGCTTCCATCTGCCAAGAGATGAAGTTGCTCACTCACAACATGCTCTCTTCTCGCTTCCTGAAGGGCGTCACCGTCGGCTATCCACTTGGCCTTCACGTCGAGAGCACTAAGGTACAATCCTGGTTTCTGTCTTTTTTTCTCATCATTTTGCTCCTTGACTAATTTGCTAGATTTCATTGAGATCACCCTGTTAATAGTATGTATTCAATCAGTTATGATCAGCTAGTTTGAAAGTCGATTTTCTTTATTTTGATATGCGGAAACTTGTAATTGCGCAAGTAATATTGGGGGGGGGGTATTTTTTTTTATTTCAAGGTGGTTCTTATGCTGTATTTGATTGACGGCCTTTAATTCCAATTTTAATTGTTTACTTTATAGACCGTTGAGTCCGAGATGAACGAGGAGTTCCTGCGGAACATGCTGCCCAAGCTGGACTACGACGCATTGAAGGTGGCCGCCACCTCGCTCGACATGTCTTCCGGCCTCCCTGCGTCCATCGAGGATTTTGACCGCTTGTCCCCTGCAGAGAAAGAGGCGGTACGCTTGAGAAATGTTTTTTTTTCTTTTCCTATAAATTTTATTTTCTAGCATTTTTTTTTAAATAAAGATCATTCAGTTTTTAACAAGAAAAATTGTGCGCATGTTGCTACTGAAATGTTTATCGCTTCTTGCCCAGCATATCATGATGCATTTCTAGCTTCACCAGTTATTGTAAACGAGCACACATTTGATTCGAAGGAGAATTCATTCGTTTTCTGCGCATTCCTTTGCTCCATCTATCAATTCACTTTATCCTTAGCCTTTCAGGTTTGAATTTTATAATGAATGTAATTTTAGTGAAAATTTCTCTCACCATCAGTCTAAAAATTATTCTTATTTTTAGGGACTTTCGTGATCATGAATCCTTTTTTTGTGTTGTTAATGGTGTTGACATCAAACAGTTCTGCTCTGTACTTTTGGATTGGGTTTTCCCTGCAGTGTTTAAGTAGGTCTCGGTTTTGCCAGGGACCCTCCCCTAAAAAATTGGCATGGAATACTGGGGAACCTCCCGAAAACAGTATGAAAACACGCGTACTCACACGATTTTCGCCATATTTTAAAGAAAAAGAGGTTGAATCCTCCCGTGGTGGTGGACCCTTCCGAAAATCTTCGAAGCGACAGGGTATTTAAACATTGTTTCCCTGTCACGTTGTGTTGATCTCTTGAAATTATTTCAAGTGATTGGGCATTTAAATTCCGAGAAATTCCGTTATCACTTACATTATTCTATTAGCACTTCTATTTCTAAGATTACACGAACATTATTTCGTGTGATCTTTCATTTAATCTTTAAAGTTTAATAGCTTAACGCGTAGATGTTCGTTATTGCATTAATTAAGCTTTATTCGTTTTCTTTAGTAAATAAATATGTTTAATTATATTACGAACAAATTTATTTTATTTTTTCAATTTAATTAAGTATTTTCTCTTTATTCTAGCTCTGGAAGCTTCTGATGTGCGTGGAAGTCCTGGAAGGTCATCTCAAATGCCCGGAGAGTGGCCGAGAGTTCCCGATCAAGGACGGCATTCCAAATATGCTCGCGAGCGAAGAAGACTGCGAATAATCAGGAGAGATAAAGAAGACTACCGTCTCCCTCCCGGAAAGATTACGGTAAAATAGTCATGATACCATAGTCAAGACTTGTTTTTTCCCTCTTCCATATTTACAGTTGTCACATAACCTTACATTATTTCATTAGTCTTCTCTATAGGTTATTCTTTAGTACTCACAAAGACAAGTAGTTAAAATACGGCAATGTGTGTCGTTGTAAGCTTGTTTTTTTTCTATTTCAAGCCGTTGATTTCAAATTCTGAACGCGCATTCTTCCATTGACGAATATACGCTGCAGACATGTTGTTATTTCTTTAGCCGATCTCAAAAATCTGCCGTTTTCTTTTTATGACATGACTCATTCCTTGCTTGAGGTCGCTTTTGTTGTTTTGTTGCTGGTAAGGAGTCCTAGATAAACATGTCACTCTATGAAGCAGTACTGAACAGAGTATTAGACTCCCCCCCCCCTATGAATACAGGTAATATTATCGGGAATACAGGTATAATATCAGTTTTTAAACGCATTTTTTTAATGAAGAATAGTGAGCTTACGTGGGAAAGTTTTTTTTTTTAAAGATTATTTTCCTACAACAATTGTGCGGAAATTAATCCTTTAACAAATTTGATAGCTGACCTGAGTGGATAAGTGGTTTATTCTTTTCAAAAGAAGGGATTATTGAATTTCTGCTACTTCTAGAGGCCAAGGAAATTAGGCATTGCGTTGAATTAGTTGCTCCGTTTCAAAGTCGTATTCTTCAATATGACATTCATATCTTTAAAAAAATGTTTTTATGGAGCTATTTCTTACTAGTATATGCATTTGCAGTTTAGAGAGGGAGCTGAATTTGGAATCTTTATTACATCTGCAAACCAATGAACGAATAATGCGAGAGTGTCTGATTGTAAAACGAACTTTTATGTCCATACTACTGTACATCCGCAAATAGTGCAGAAAATGTCATATCTCTTAAACACACACTCAAAATGCGCCTGGTATAGCATATTATGGCTAGGATACGGTTCAGCAAGGTATACGTTGTAATTTGTCGTTGGTTATGGAGAAAATATATTTAAGAAAAATGATTGCATAGTGAATTACACGGTGAGAAAGGATTAAGTGGGCTACCTAGACGAAGAAAAAACAGACTTCTAGGAGTGCGTCAGTTATTCACTTGATATGCTTTCAATTTCAGCAGGATACAAAAGGAACCCAGATGGCTAACAAAATAGTGACATGAAAAGTGCATGCAATAGGTGGAGAGCGAGAGAGAGAGAGAGAGAGAGAGAGAGAAAGAGACAAAGTTGTACCATACTTTAGTAAAGTTTCGACAAAATGTCAGCCTATCCGGGAAAAAGAAATTACTTCCTTTTTAATTTATACCGCAACGCCAAATCATTGCGTCTTGTTTTTTTTTATGCTAAAAAAAAATATTCGAGAGAGATTTTCAGGGTGTTATTATAGTCATTTATTGTGCATGTATGAGTTATTACCGTATGAGTCGAGTGAAGAGACCCTGACTGAGGGTATTGGAAGGAGAAGGGGAAGTGGTGATTAGAGAGAGAGAGAGAGAGAGAGAGAGAGGGAGAGAGAGAGAGAGGGAGACAAAGAGAGAGAGAGAGAGAGAGAGAGAGGGAGACAAAGAGAGAGAGAGAGAGAGAGAGAAAGAGAGGCTAGCATGAATATAGATATCGATGTTTAGCAATAAGGTAAGTACAAAGAAACGAACAGAAGAAAAGAGGAGGATACACGTTTCAGGCTGATAGTGTAGTTAGTTATCCAAGTCGCAGGACGCAAAAACTGGTTTTTTTTTCGGAGGTTTTTTTTTCTCTACATTTTTGCGTCATCTAAATCGGAGAACCATGTAAAAGATTACTTCGAACCATCTAGTTTGTCACAGAGAAGGTCAAAGATGGGATTATGATTTAAAAGAAAGTTTCCTCGATCAATCCTGTAGTGGATTGGTGATTGGTGAGAGAGAAGGGTAGAGGGAGGCAGAGAGAGAGAGAGAGAGAGAGAGAGAGAGAGAGAGAGAGAGAAATAAACCGGTGTTTATTAGAAAACAATGACGTATTACGCTATTCAAGGTGATGTTATGCATTGAAAAAGAAACACAAAGAGACATAGAATTCTATGCAGATCACGGTAATCTTCGAGAAGCTTCTACTATTCCTACAATATCCTAGCACTTTTTTTTGTTTAGCAGAGGCACAAGGCGCGCTCTTAA
>CALZFC010000349.1:4267500-4287500 GCA_945643635.1 Allodiplogaster sudhausi
AAGATGACACTGACAGCGTTCGGCGGCAGATCCTCTGCTGGCCAGATGTCAAGGGGCTGCAAAAAGATTATTTTATTTTTAGTGCGTCCTGGATTTTTAGTGTGCGAATAAGAAAGAAACAGAAATATCTTGCAGCAGATTTATTGATTCACGAATTTAATTTAGCTTTTTTATTGAAAAAGATGCAAAGTAGCGCGACTGTTTCCAACAGACTATTTTATTACTTTTTTTTGTGAATAAATTTGTTTTCGGTATTGTTTATAATAAATTTGTAAATTGTCCAAAATTTAATTTTAAAATAAAATTTTTTTCCTATAGAGAAAAGCAATCTTGCCCGGAAATATGGAATGAGAATGAGAATGAGAATGAGACAGACACCGGGCGAGATTCTCAAACTAATAAAAGTGGGGCTTCGCCTTCACAGCTTTCATTGTCTCATAAATCTCCAATTGATCTTGGCGGACAAATATGAGGGTTATGAAACATTTAAATGATTGTAGAGGGTTATGGGGGTAGAAAAAAAAGATAAAATTGTAAATTATAAATTGTATCATGTAATAGAACGAAGGCGTGGTCGAGTTGAAAATAAAAAATCGTACATATAAGCATTTGGAACAATAAAAAATTACAAAACATACTTGCATCCAACTTTAAACATATATGACATAAAAATGGCAAGAAGGAAGGGAAACAGATGTAATAAGAGATAGGAGAAAGAGAGAGTGAGAGAGAGTGAATGAGAGAGTGAGAGAGAAAGTGAGAGCGAGAGAGTGAGAGAGAAAGTGAGAGAGAGAGAGTGAGAGAGAGTGAGAGAGATAGGTGAAAGTACACTGAAGAGATCAAGGTTTGTCTAAAAGCAAGAACGGAAGCCATCGTTGAAGTCGTGATGCTTTAGTCTGGATTACGGGAAAAGGTATTGGATATATGCGGATTTATGCGTCTCATTCTTATAAAAGAACAAACTACATATATAGATATTATGTATGTACATACACACATAGAAATATGCTATAACGATTTTTTTTTTAAGCATATGAACACATTTCTCAACGGCTCCGAATTTATGATTAAAAAAAATGTAAATTCTTCAATCCCGCGCAGCGATCAAGAAGGCGATTTTTTTTTCGCCTTTTTTGACTGCGGCAGTCTCGATCGTTATCCCTGTGGACGCTGGGGCTATTTTTGACAGGAGAAGGCAAAGGAACAAGAAAGTGAGAAATAGAAAGGGGTGAGAGCGAGAGAGCGAGAGAGAGAGAGAGAGAGAGTGAGAGAGAGAGAGAGAGAAAGAGAGAGAATGAGACACAGAAAGCAAAAGAGAGAGAAATGACCTTAGGATACAGCAAAATAAAACCTAGGAACTAAGAAAAATATATGAACTCAAAACGACTACGCATATGTATGTATAAACAAGATCGGAAAGGTTCAAGGAAAGAAAGAAGGGGAAAGGCGAAGAGAGATGGAGCGAGAGATATGACGAGATAAAGATAAGGAGCTTGTGGGATAGAGACAGAATGATAAAGTGAGAGAACGAGAGAGAGAGAGAGAGAGAGAAAGAGAAAGCGAGAGCGAGAGAATGAGAGCAGGAGTGAAATCGCAAGAGGTTGCGCCGCGCAGTCTCCTGTCGAGAGCAGCCGTAGAACTGACAAGTGAAGGCAGACGAAAGGAGTGAGAGAGAAAAGCAGGAGAGAGAGAGGGAAAGGTTGAGAGAGAGAAGAGAAGGAGGAAGAGAGAGAGCGAGAGAGAGAGAGAGAGCAGAGAGAGAAAGCAGAGAGAGAAGTCACGGAAACACTTGAGAGAAATTGAGCTGGCAAGAGAGCAAAATGGGACAGAGCACTCGGTCTGCGAGATTGTATAGGCACGTCGTAATTGAACAAGTGAAAGGGAGGAGGGAAAGATTGAGAGGGAGAGAGAGAAAGAGAGGACCGGTCTAAGAGCAGAGAGAGAGAGAGAGAGAGAGAGGGAGAGAGAGGGAGAGAGAGAGGAAGGGAGAACGAGCGACAGAGTAAAGTGAGAATGATTGAGAAGGTGCACAATAGGAAGTGAATTCATACGAAAGTAATGGCCGTGTTGATCAAGAATGAAAACAAGATAAAACGTCATTTCGTAGTAAAGAATTGTTTTCCGCTTCGTTTTGCAGACAAACATTTATTGCAATCAAGTAAACCATAATGTAAAAATAACAGCTTAAAATTTACAAAAGTAGAACATCTACCACCGATTATAAGACCTTCTTTGTAAGTATTATTGGGCTTTTTTTTTCTCATTTGGAATCGATCTCGCAAAACGAAAATAGGATTGTTGTCGTCTTTCAGCTAAAAATGAATGGCCTTTCATCTTCTTCTCCCTTTAATCGTCAAGGAAAACACCGCTGACCATGCCTTTCCGTTCATTCTAGCCACATTTCCATTCCTCTTCAATTTCCTCTCATGCTTCTTTGGCCTCTTTATTTTTTCTCACAATTTCTCTCTCTTCATTTCTCGCTCTCACTAACTCACTCTTTCTCTCTCTCTCTCTCTTTCTCTCTCTCTCGCTCTATCTCTCTTTCTCTCTCTCTCGCTCTCTCTCTCTCTCTTTCGGTCTCTCTCTCTCTCTTGTGTCGTCGTATATCTCTTTCACACATCAGAGATTTCTCACTCTCGAGTCTGATTCTTCTTTTTTTAATTGATCGTTCAAGAGAGTCGAACATTTATTGGAAAGAATTAGAAAAGATATAGCATGTATGCAAAGGCAATAAGGAAAAGAAGAATGGATATTTGAGCAATAGTAACCAAACAGTCTAAACGACATCGAAAGAATGTTGAAGTTGTTAACAGCTAGCGGTTTCCGGTTGAGCGCGGAATTGCGTCATAAAATATAACAAGAATGGTAGAGAGAGAGAGAGAGAGAATGAGAGAGAGATAGAGAGAGAGAGTGAGAATGAGGGCGAGATAAGGAAAGAGAGTCAAGGTCAGAGAGAGAGAGAGAGAGCGACAGAGAGCACGACGAAATACAGAAAGAACAAAGGAAAAGACATTAATGGGGGAGGAGACGAGATTGTCCCTGCGGGTGATCTAACCGTTTAGAGCGTGCAATTCTTCAACTGTCCTAGGTCATTTTTTAGTTGTGACGTCATAGCTGAATTTTGAATGGGTTGGCAAAGAGAAGAAAAAAATGGAGTTCGTATGGCAATAAAAATGAGGTCAAAATAGGCAGAAGAGAGAGAGAGAGAAAGAGAGAGAGAGAGAGAGAGAGAGAGAGAGAAGGGGGGGGGGAAGACGCGTGCAAGTGAGACAATAAGAAGCATAAAGCTAGAAAGTCAGGCCTCTCTTCCCGTTCTTTCTCTAAAAAAAAACAACAAAACAATGGGACATTTTGTATGTGCGCATGCCAATGTATGTCAATAACCAAAAGAGAAATAAGAGCAAACATATATATTTTTTACATTAAGAAAACCTAATTGTAAGTAATTTTTAGAGAAATGTGCTTTTGGTAGTGGCGTCATTCATGTATTCATATGCTTGGCCAATATATTTTTTTTTGTTCATTTGAACTTGTCGAGAAAAATTTGGGAGAAAAGAGGAAGAAGAGAAAGGCGAAGAAAAGCACAGGTCAGCGAGCACACGTTTCTGCAGTTGAAGAGTGGTGAACAACGAGAGAGAACGGGGCTCTGGGAGATGAATAAGCTAGAGGGATGAAAGAGAGAAGAGAGAGAGAGAGAAAAGGAGAAAGATAGAAAGGAGAGAGAATAAGGAGAGAGAGAGAGGAGGAGAGAGAATAAGGAGAGAGAGAAAGGAAAAGTGGGAAAAGGAAAAACGGATGTGGAGTGAGATACATACATATACAGGGCGAGCATGGGAGCACAGTTTCAGACAGGTATAAAGAGAGGTAATAAAGAAGAAGAAGAAGAAAATACAATACAAAAATCACGAATATTAACCACAGAGTATCAAAAGAAGAAGCAGCCAAAAATTAAAGGAAAAGCGGGAAGAACCTATAGCGAAACTATTTAGGACGAGTTGAGGGGTAACTTTGTCAGCAAGCGCAAGTAAAATGTATGAAATGAGTGGCGATGGGTTGGAAAGCTAGGGTGAGAATTACTGGAAACACATTTGTGTCATTATTGCAAGAGAAGGGAAACGGGTGCAGCAAGAGTGAGGAAATAATTGAAGAGATCTAGAGAATAGAGGGAGTGAGTGATAGAGAAAGAGAGTGAGAGAGAGTAAGAGTTCAAGAGAGCGAGAGAGAGAGAGGGAGAGTGAGAGAGGAAGAGAGACAAACTGATTGGGATAGGAGAGAAAGAGAAAAGCGGCCAGGTGAATGAACGACAATAAAAGTGGGGAGGCAACCGAGAATAGATCGATGATGACAATCGGTGAAGTGGAGAAGAGTGAGAGAGAGAGAGAGAGATAGAGAGAGAGAGAAAGAAGAGAGAGAGAGAGAAGGGCAGAGGGAGAAGGAGAGAGGGAAAGAGAGAGAGAGAGAGAGAGAGAGATAGAGAGAGAGAGTACAATCCGAAGGAAACGTAGAGGGCGAAATGGAGAGGTAAAGAAAGAAACAAATATACTGATTGTGAGAAGAACAGCTCCCTGGAATAATAGGTATAAAATGTTATGTCTGCAATATTAAAGTGAAGAGTGGAGTCAGTTCATAAGAAATAGAACAAAAAACTCGTTGACAAAGGTTTCTTGAGTCCTTTTCATACATGAAAAGAACGGTCATGATACAGAATTGACAATAAATTTTGTTGCAGGTTCGAAACAGAGAGAGAGAGAGAGACAGAGAGAGAGAGAAAGAAAGAGAGAGAGAGAGAAAGAGAGAGAAAGAGAGTTCGTGCAATGCGGCAGAAAGGATGGAAGTGACGTGGGAAACAAATAAACTATATGAAGAAGGAAGAAAGAGAGAGAGAGAGAGAGAGAGAGAGAAGGAAAACATAATAGGAGGATGAGAGAGGGAGAGAGAGCGAGAGATACAATAATAGCGGAGCCAGAGAGAGTGTGTGTGAGAGAGAAAAAGTGGGAAAGAAAGAAACAGAGAAAAAGAGTGTGAGACTTTAGATGCACTTCCCTATCTCGTGCTTCGTCCTGCTGATTTTCAGGCTTTTTTTTCTCGCCGTTTGACGGGGGCTCTCTATTCCGCTCAGTACAGTCACGCTTCGTCTTTGCTAGCAATATCTCTCGCTTCTCTGATCCCTCTCAAAAGCTTCCCGCACTATCTATCGCTCTCTCTCTCTCTCTCTCTCTCTCTCTCTGTCTCTCTGCTCTCTCGTCCACCGTTGAACTGTTCGGCAAAAGCCTCTTTATTTATTTATTTTTGCCCTTGCATAACCCTATTCCATAACTGCTTTGGCAACTCTTCCTCCTCTCTTGCTTTGCTTTGCCAGGATTCTACGTTCTTTTTTTCTCCTCCTCTCTCTCCGGGTCGACATATTTATCTTCAATCTTCAGCAACATTCGACGCTATCTTCTTTTTTGCTCGCGATTCGTACTCTTTTTATCTCTGCTTCTCTCGAAAAGTCATTCGGCCACTCTCGGTTTCTCTCTCTTTCTCTCTCCCTCTCTCTCTCTCTCTCTCTCTTTCTCTCCCTCTCTCTCTATCTCATCCTTTCTTTTTCTCTTTCTCTCCCTTTCTCTTTCTCTTTCTATTTCTCTTCCACACTGTCTCTCTCACATACACTTTCTCACTCTCTCACATCCAGTACATTTCAAACAGAGACAAGCTCATCGCTCAAGGAGAAAGAGGAAAAGCCGCAGTTATATAGATGACGTGAGAACATATGAGAGAGTGGGATAAACCGAGAGGATCAGAAGTGAAGAGAGAGAGAGGGAGAGAGATGGAGAGAGAGGGAGAGAGACAGAGAGAGAGGGAGATAGAGGGAGAGAGATAGAGAGAGAGGGAGAGAGATAGAGAGAGATAGAGAGAGAAAGAGAGAGAGAGAAGGGTAAAATAATGAGACCGGAAAGTAACAACAAAAGTATCCGCAGTTCGAAGAATTTTTCTCTGCTTTTGTTCTACGTCCCTTTCCTTCTCTCTCACAAAGCCCTTCAGTTCCATTGCACCAACTTGAGAAATTGCAGTCCAATGCTCAAGTCATTTATAAGTGAAATACATAAATCATGAAGCCTTAAAGCTCTGGAAATAATAATCCTTTTTCGCGAGCTTCCGGCAAGCTAGTAAATGATCATTCCAAGATAGCTATGCCATTTATTAATTTTATGAAGGAATGAAAATGTCTTTTCAAATAACACTTTTATAGACGGATGAAAATTTCGTTTCAAATATAGAGACGAGAGAAGTGGTAACGTAACAATAAATTTAACTGCACAAATTTATATAGATAAATTGAATTTGGCGCAACCTTTTTCGATATGGCATATAAAATATTGTAAGATTTTAGGAACAAAATAAAGAAAAAGGGCTCAAAAAAGATAAATCTATTATTAAATATTTTCTAGGAATAGCTTGAATTTACATCTTAGAGTAAAAACAGAGAGCAATACTTTTGCGTCGGTGAAAGTAAGAAAAAGTAATATAAATGAGAATAGGAATAGAGAGCACGAGGCAGCGAGCGAGAGATAGAAAGAGAGAGCGAGAGAGAGAGAGCGAGAGAGAGAGAGCGAGAGAGAGAGAGCGAGAAAGGGAGAGAGAGAGTGCGAGAGAGAGAGAGAGCGAGAACGAGAGAGATATAGAGGGATAAAGAGAAAGATAGCCTAAAAGCAATAAGAAGAGAATGAAAGAGGAAGGAACGCGGCAGAGCCGCGTGAAATTGAAGAACAGAGCCCCTGAAGGCGCACTCTTCTCTGCGTCTCTGTTCTCTCCTTCTAGCTCTTTCTCTGTCTGGCCCTCTCCACTACCTCGTTCTCTCTCGCTCTCTCTTTCTCTCGCTCTCTCTCTTCCTCTAGTTCGCTCTTTCTTTTCGCTGTCTCTATCTCACTTTAACGCAATAAAAGTATGTCCATGACAAGCTTTCCGGTTCTCATTCACCTCTCAACTCCTCAAACTCTCTCTCTCTCTCTCTCTCTCTCTAACTCTTTGTCTCTATCTCTCCCGTTCTCTCTCTCTCTCCCACACTATCCCATTCCATGTGCACACCTCTCCCACATGACTTCCGTGACGGCGAAAACTGTTAGGAAGTACTTCTCGAACCGTTCTGAAGTGGAGCAGATTCGAAGAGAGGAAAACAAGCAAATAGAGAATGCGCAAGTAGTAGAGAGAGAGGGAGGGAGAGAGAGAGGAATAGAGAGAGAGAGCAGAATGGGCAAGGATGCGCAGGAAGGAGAAAAAGTATATAATGGAGAAGCTCTCTATCTCTCTCTCTCACTCTCTCTCACCCTCACTCTCTCTCAAATGACTACAAGAGGCTAAAGACAATTCAGACTATACTGATCTTTCCGTGCAATTATTTCTCAATGTTCTCGCAACGTGTTCCTCGGCAGACACAAGTAAGACAAAGATAAAAACTTTATTTGATATGATATTAAGAGAGCCTGTCTGAGATTCTCGAACACGAGCGTGCAGTAAAAAATTTTATTTTTAAATTTTTTTTTCCTTTGGAGGTCTTGTGTAGTATCATGAGAGCTTTCAAAAAAACTTTTTTTCAAAAATTTTTTCTCATGTATAACTACAGTATACCCAGATTTAGTCAAAAAGTTCGACTGATCATAAAAACCTTCAAAGTGAACCAAATTAAATTTTGATGACACCGCTAGATTCCTTATTTAAAGGAGCACAAAACAGTCTAGAACAGTTTTTAAAAAAGTTTTCACCTTAACACCAAAATAAGCCCTTAAACCTCCTGGAGGTGCCATTTGAGTACCAAGACATCGAAACTGCGCTTCCAAACCACAACCATTTAAAGAGCATCCTTTTTAACCCCTAAAAATATGTATTTGAATGTGAAATTGATTTTGAAGAAATTTCGATTATTTTCGAAAAAAATTTCGGGGAAAAGTGAGAATTTTTTTTTCAAAACTTTTTTCTCCAAATTCACTCCAAAGGGGTTTATTAATGCGAGGAACACGAATATAGCAACTATTTTGCATAATATTCAGATTGATGCATGTTAGAGAGGTTAAATGGTATTTTTTGAACTAGTCGCGCTGCGCTCAGCGGATTAAACTAAACGCTGCTATTTTTTGGGAAAGAAGCTATGACCGATAAGTAGTTTATCCTACGTGAAAAACACTGGGCTTTCATAAGAAATATAAATTGAGGCGCTGTTTTGGGGACTACGTGCACTTAATGGCATTTTTATGTCGAAAAATAGCCACAAATACGGTTTTTGCCGAGAAAACCATTTAAAACAAACTCAAGGAAAAGACTATCTGGACCCTTTCTATGCAGTTTTGCAAGACAAATACAATGGTATGTTTAATTCCATATAATATTAAGAATAAAGCGAGTTATGTCCGTGTACGTTTGGACCTTTTTGGCACTGGACGGTATTCATCCAGAACCGTTCAAAATCTGGGAAGGATAATCACATTCAAATACATATTTTTAGGGGTTAAAAAGGATGCTCTTTTAAATGGTTGAGGTTTGGAAGCGCAATTTCGATGTCTTGGTACTCAAATGGCACCTTCAGGAGATTTAAGGGCTAATTTTGGTGTTAAGATGAAAACTTTTTTAAAAACTGTTCTAGACTGTTTTGTGCTCCTTTAAATAAGGAATCCAGTGGTGTCATCAAAATTTAATTTGGTTCACTTTGAAGGTTTTTATGATCAGTCGAACTTTTTGACTAAATCTGGGTATACTGTAGTTATACATGAGAAAAAATTTTTGAAAAAAAGTTTTTTTGAAAGCTCTCATGATACTACACAAGACCTCCAAAGGAAAAAAAAATTTTAAAAAATAAAATTTTTTACTGCACTTTTTTACTTTTACTTTTACTTTTTTTTTACTTTTTTACTTTTTTACATTTTTTACTTTTACCCTGTATATAGCCATGGTCGAATATCTCAGACAGGCTCTCTTAATATCGAGCATTGTGGTTGAGAGAGAGAAAGAGAGAGAGAGAGAAAGAGAGAGAGAGAGAGAGAGAGAGAGAGAGAAATAGAGAGAGATGGCAAAGCAAAAAAAACTGAAGTAAGTTAGCTTCATCGCCTTTTAGGGCATGTATGTATCGTCTTTTTCATCTTTCGTACTCACCTGCTTCTGGTGCTGTTACATCGCTCCCTTTGTTCCTTCTCACGCTGTTCAATGTCTCTCTTCACTTTCTTTTCTCTCGCTCTCTCTTGTGACGAAAGCTTATGAATTTTAGAGAATAGACACATATGTTACAAGCATTGCGTGCCGAGTGTACTAGTCTCCATTTGCTGAAGGAATTGAAGAAAGGGAGGGAGTGAAAGAGGAGAGAGGGAGGGAGGGTGTAAGACAGAGAGAGAGAGAGAGAAGTACGGGAGAGAGTAAGAGAGAGAGATAGAGAAGAGAGAACGGAGAGAAGGGAGAGAGAGGAGAGAGAGAATTAGAGAGAGGAGAGAGAGGAGAGAAAGAGAAAGAGAAAATAGAACAAGTGTAAAACAACTCCATGACGACATCCACTGGAATAACAGAGCATGTCTGGTTCGCATATGAAAAAGTTACGATTATGGAACAAGAAAAAAAATGCGTATGCGGGAAAAGTGCAAATAAAAAAGAGAAGGCGAAAAAATTTTTAGCGTAAGAAGACGGCGATATTCTATAAGTACAAGGCAAAAAAAAAAAATTTTTTTAGTTTGTTGCTTATTTGACTTTTTCTCATTGAGTCAAGGATCACATGAGTTGCTAATAATAATATTTGGTAAGCGAATTATTTCTCTGCATACTAGAATAATACGACGCTTACGTGACAAGTGGGCTGAAGAGGTAGCAAGCAGTTAGAGTGGGAAGTTTGTGTGTGTGTGCACGAGGTTAAGCAGGGATGATGGGGCCATGGGAGGGAAAGAGATGGAGGAGAGAGAGTGAGAGAGAGAGAGAGAGAGAGAGAAAGAGAGGGTGAGAGGCCTAGACAGAGAAGAAAGGAGAATGGGCAAGCAGCAAAAGGATAAAGTCGGCAAACAAGTAGAGAATGATAGAAAGAAAGAGAAAAAGATAAAAAGCAAAGAAAAAAAGAGATGGATAAAAACAATAGAGAGAGACGGAGATATAGTCACAGGGAGAGAGAGAGAGAGAGAGAGAGAGAGAGAGAAATGGGGCTGAATTGGGACGAATATGACGGAGGAAATGCAAGTAAGCTGCCCAAAATTGAACGTTCCCATCAAGGAGTAAGCGAGAAAGAGAGAGAAAGGAGAGAGAAAGGAGAGAGAAAGGAGAGAGAGAGAGAGAGAGAGAGCGAAAGAGGGAAATATAGAGAGAAAGAGATAGAGAGGGAGAAAGAGAGATAGATTGAGAGAGAGATAGAGTGTGAGAGGAGAGAGAGATAGAGAGAGAGATAGAGAGAGAGAGAGAGAGAGAGAGAGAGAGAGAGTCTCGGGCGTAATCTTCGCACTCCTTCAACGGTCAACGGTTTGCAAAACGAAGAGGGAAGGCTGTTTTTGGTATGTCCAAGCGACGCCACCTCATGATGGAGAGGAGGTGGAGAGAGAATGAGGATTGAATATGTGCATTCTGGAAAAGGTAATGTGCTATGTAGTAACGTGGCATCGGTGATGCAAAGGTTTAAGGATAGCCATGCACAGTTGTATAGTATATATATATATATATATATATATATATATATATATATATATATATATATATTTCCATGTTTGCCTTCTTTCCGGTGCAATCCTTTAAATGCCGCGTCCTTTAAATGGCAACAAGAGAGACAGAGAGATAGAGAGAGACAGAGAGATAGAGAACGAAAGAGAGAGAGAGAGAGAGAGAGAGAGAGAAAGAGAGAGAGAAAGAGAACGAAAGAGAGAGAGAGAGAGAGAGAGCGAGCGAGAGAAGCTGTACTATTCTGGTCGAACATGTATTATCGTTGAGCACTGGAAGAAAGAAAGTCTGCACGAGGTGTAAATATTGAAAGGTGATGAGCGAGAGAGATAAGAAAAGAAATGAAAAACAGTGTCGATTGCCGGAAAAGGTATGTTGAAATGCAAAATCAACGCTTTCTGAGGAGTTCGAAATGAATGGAATTTCTTGGCGGGCGCTAGAAAAAAAAGGCAAAGACGAAATGGAAGGAGAGTCGGCAGAAAATGTTAAAGTATAGAGAGAGAAAGAGAGCGTTCTTTGAAGAGTTTGCTATGGGAAGCACAGGCAGCTGTAGTTAAAATGCATTAATTTATGAGTTCGAAAAGTAGATAGATTATGCTTGTAGAGAAAGTAGATCCATCGTAGACTTCGTTCCACGAAAGTAGACTTCGTTCCACGCTTCTTATACTGAGTAATTCCAACGTTGCGGAAGTATGCCCTATCATAAAATAAATGATCATAGTTCGTTCTGCTTGCATATTAAAGGAGTTTGCTCTTTTGGCAACTTGCCAGGAAGCACGCAGGCTTGGAGTTCGATGTTCATTTGTGTGGAGAGATGATGATGATGAAAAGTGCAAGGGTCTGGTACCATGAAATTCGGCTGCGCCGAATTCACTGCCTGAGACGGCTCGCCGTGCAACTCTACGGCGGACATGTAGAGAGAGAGAGAGAGAGCGAAAGAGAGAGATAAAGAGAGGGAGAGAGAGAGAGAAAGGGAGTGAAAGAGGGAAGACAGAGAAGGTTAATGTCAATTCAAACGACGGAAGCAGACACGCTGCATGCTTGCTGTTTCATCTGGCAATGTGTGCAATTTCTTTCTATGTTCTCACTCTCTTCCTCTTGCTCTCTCACTCGCTCTCTGACATTCTCTCTTTCTCTCACACTCTATCTCTTTCTCTCTCTCTCTCTCTCTCTTCCAGCTGCCACGGGAAACGAGAAGCAGTTGACGCCAGAAGGCACGGGAAAAAAGGAATAAAAAGGGGAGAGCCCTGCCAAATCATGAGAGAGTGCCTGGCGATCGTAAGGAAATGGTTGCATTCAATGAGAAAAAAGTTGGGGAGGAAAAGAAGAGAGAGAGCGAGAGAGAGCGAGAGAAAGAGAGAAGAAGCTGTGCAAAAGGGAACAGAGTCATGAGAGGCTGTCAGAGAAGAAGAGTACACCATCGCTTGAGCGAATTTCTGCATGATGGACGAACGTGAGAGAGGGAGGGAGAGGAAGAGCAAGACGGAGAGAGATAGAGAGAGAGAGAGGGTGAGACAGAGAGAGAAAGCGAGAGAGAAAGAGAGAGAGAAACAGCGAGAGGGTGAGAGAGAGCTAGAGAGAGAAACAGAGAGAGAAACAGCGAGAGGATGAGAGAGAGCTAGAAAGAGAGAGAGAGCGAGAGAGAGAGAGTTAGAAAGGATGCCAGAAAACTCGAGCGTGGGATAACGCGCCAAAAGTAACCAACAGAAAAAGGAGCGAGAAAAGAATTGAGGGAAACCGCGACGAGAACAAAGAAATTAAGAATCGGAAGTTGGCAACGAAAGAAGAGAAAAATGGGAAGAGGAAGCGGCAGCCGGCAAAAATAGAGGATGAATGGATGAATTGACGCTTTAATTGAGGCATCTTTTGTGAGGGAGAGAGAAAGAGAGATAGAGAGAGAGAAAGAGAGAGAGAGAGAGAGGAGAGAGAGAAATAGAGAGAGAAAGAGACTGAGAGAAAGAGAGATAGAGAGCGAAAGCGAGAGAGAGACAGAGAGAGAAAGAGAAAAAGAGAGAGAAGAGAAAGAGAGAAAGAGAGAAAGACATAGAGAGAAAGAGACAGAGAGAAAGTAAGCGAGAGAGAAAGAGAGAGAGATAGAGAGAGAATAAGAAGAAGAAGCTTAGCGCCATTTTCCTGCAAGCCCACGGGCGTGCCGCGGCGTGAGGTTGTTTCCTGGCCGGCTTCCTCTGCCACTCTGTCGCTTTCTCTCTCTCTCACTCTCACTCTCTCTCTCTCACTTTCCCTCTCTCTGCCTCTCTCTCTCTCTCTCTCTCTCTCTCTCTCTCTCTTTTCTCATGTATGCCCTCTGCTTGCCAGTTTGCTGCCATTGTTTGCCGCGTCACTAGTACGAGAAGCAAGGCTTTTCTTCCTCTCGCTTCCTCTCTCTTTCTCTCTCTCTCTCTCTCTCCCTCTCTCGCTCTCGGTCTCTCTCTATATATATATATATCTCGTTTTCTCTCTCTCTCTGCCTCTAGTTCTCTCTCGCTGTCTATCGTTCTTTTGGACACCAACGTTTGTCAGTACAAATGACAACTCTTTTCACATTCATCGCTGTTGAACTCTCCAAAGTTACTGAAGAACGCTTATGATGCTGTGCAGAAAACGAAGGGAAAAATAATCTAAATATTAAAAAAAAAACATAGTAAAAAAATATATATATATATTATATATATAATTAGTGACGAGTCGCCAAAAGAGTAATACCGAAGGATGTGAATAAAAATATCTGATTAATATGTATGTACAATCAATTTCTCATCGAACGCGCAAGTTTAGGAGGAAACGTTGACGTTCTTTCTGCCTGCCTTCAATAACCAATGCTCGCTGCTAGGCGAGAGAGAAAGAGAGAGAGAGAGAGAGAGAGAGAGAAAGAAAGAGAGAGAGAAAGAGAGGGTGAGAGAGAGAAAGAGAGAGAGAGAGATGAGAGAGTGAGAAGGAGAGCGAGAGCGAGTAGGAGAGAGACTGAAAGTACAATTCGCGTTGGCATGGATAATGAGATTCGATTAAAAAAGTGCAGACTATTACGCAAATATATTTTTTTGTTCGTTCCATGAAATATATGCTTATTATTCTCTATCCCCCCTTTATCTCTCTCTATCCCCTCTCTCTTTCTTTTCTCTCTCTCGCTCGCTCACTTCGCTCTCTCGCTCTCTCTCTCTCTCTAACGCTCTCTCTCTATCTATATTCAACATCACGAAACATCTTCTAAGACGGATATCTTCAGTCGTGTTATACTTCCCGTTCTTTTTTCGCCCTTTTCTATTTCTTTGTCTCTTTCAATCTGTGATCGCAACTCTCCATATCTTTTGCCTTTCCTCGTATTCTCTCTTTTTGTATCTTTTCCTCTTTTCTTCTCTCTCTCTCTCTCTCTCTCTTTTTCTCTTCCTTCTCCCAGAGTGTCACTCTCTACTTATCACCCTTCTTCTGCTTCTTCTACTACCTTTCATCTTCATTACATGTAGAGATGCACGCACCCAGTTGCAAAATGCCAGAACCGGAAGACCCTTGAACTTTTCTTCCTTTTCAATAGTTTTTTTCTGCTCATTTCCTTCTCTCGCTCTCTCTCTCTCTCTCTCGTTCTCTTTCTTTCGCTCCCTCTCTCTCTCTCTCGCTCTTTCTCTCTCTCTCTCTCTCTCTCTCTCTCTCTCTCTCTCTGGGTCCTTCCACTCCTTTTATTTCGTTTCTATTCTCTATTCTGAGGTTGCAACGTAGGACGGGCAGACGTCGTCAGCAAAATGCAAACGCAGCACCAAAGTGGCTTCGTCTACTTCTGAACACGAAAGCTTCATCTCTCGTATCCGAAGCGAGAGAGAGAGAGAGAGAGAAAGTAGAGACCATGTGAATGAGAGAGAGCCAGAAGATGCAGACTATGGAAATGCCCAAGGGTCTGAGGAGTGGAAGAGAACGACCGAATTTGATTAGATCCATGTCACACTTTTGTGAAGATGTCGAGGTGAAGAGAGGGAGGAGAAGAGAGGGAGAGAGAGAACGAGAGAGAGAGAGAGAGAGAGGGAGAGAGAACGAGAGAGAGAGAACGAGTGAGAGAGAACGATAGTGAGAGGGAGAGACAGAACGAGAGAATGAGAGAGAGAACGAGAGAGAGAGAGAGATAGAGAGGAAGAGAATTCTGAAAGCGAGAGTGAGAGTGGGATAGAGTGAGAGAGACAGAGAGACAGGGAGAGAGAAAGAGATGGAGATTGGGAGAGGGCGAGATCAGAGGGCAACAGAAACTAACATTATATGAATGATTTGGAGGAAAGGTTAGGTTCATGAAAAAGAAACACAAGAAGCGAGAGAGAGAGAGAGAGAGAGAGAGAGAGAGAGAGATAGAAAGAGACAGAGAACGAAGACGTGAAGGAAGAATCAGTCTGAAAAGAAGAACACATAAAGAGGAACATGGACTCATTCGAAAAATTTACCCGGTGAAGAAGCCGCTGAGGAAGAGTGAGAAAGAGATAGAAAGAGAGAGAGAGAAAGGGAGCAAGAGAGTGATAGAAAGAGAGAGAGAGAGAGAGAGAGAAAGAGAGAGAGAGAAAGGGAGAGAGAGATATAAACTAAGGAAACGTTCGCCCATCTTAGATGCATTTTTTATTATGATTTTTTTTGACATTTGAAGAAGAAAAATATTGGAGAACGAAACAACGGGATAGGAAAGAAATGTCTACAAATTCACTGAAATTTTCCAGGCAAAAAGAAAAAAAGGAACAAGTGAAGAACACTTAAACAAAAAAAAAGAAGAAGAACGAAACGTTATAGTCGTAATGTGTGTAGAATGTCTTTCTTACATAGTAGCTATATATAAAATAGTTCAATTGCTACAATAAAAGTCGAAAGTAACTGTTGAATATGACATTGAGAAGAAAAAAAATGTATGGCAACACTCTTCATAAGTGGAGTCCTCTTGAAAAGTGAAGTTTTTTTTGTTACCGTTTTTTTTTCTTTAAGAATGCCTGTCTCTGTATTCATATATGTCATAATGTTCGTTTAAAAAAAAATCAGAAATGTAATTAATCTTTTTTTTTTGAATATAAATTTTTATTTCATAAATTACTGATAAAAAAGTATTGAATGAAATAAATTTAAATTTAAAAAAACAACTAAAATTCCTTACGTCTGGTGTCGACGCGAGGAGCAGGCTGCGGCGGACGCCGAAGACGCGGAGAGAAAGTGCAAGCGAGCGGAACTTCATGGCTTCTCTCTCTCTCGCTCTCTCCCTCTTTTCTCTCCCTCTTTCTCTTCCCTCTCCTTTCGCAGTAGTCGCCCGACTCTCTTGTCGAAGAGTAACTCGTCCGATGTAAGTTGTCAGAACGAGAGAAGGCAGCCGCTTAGCTCAAAGCGTTCTTGTGCAGATGCTCTCGCTACCGTAACATCCAACAAGAAGAGCGCTAAACTAAAATAGAAACATTTAACGGAGAAAAGTGATCGATAATAAAGACACTTCCGGGCAAGAAAACAATAATCGGTTTTAATGGAACGCAACTGTCGCGGATGATGATCGAAAGTGGTGGTGAATCATAGTGAATCATGGTCATGGTGGAACTCGACAATCATTGACAACAAATATATGTTCATATTTTAATTTCATATTCCTTCATCATATATTAAGTTGCATTCTAATCATTCGTACAGGGGTTGACTGAAGAAAGTAAGAATGTTCGGCGGTAGAGAGAGAGAGAGAGAGAGAGAGAGAGAAGCGAATATTGAATCCTTGGGACAATATAGTGACAATGATCAGCAGAGCTCTCGAGGATAAACCGCGAAATATTACTTCCTGCTTGGAATTTTTGAATAGCAAAACCAATTTGTTTTTGACACTATAAATTTATCTCGATAAGTTTTGTTGTTCTATTTAAACTGCCGAACTTCCTAGGAAAACTAAGTGCATATCATCTGGCAAGGACTCGAAGCCAATTCCAATTTTATGATACATTCAAAATTATTGATATTTATTACCATGATAAGGGCTAGAAGTTAAATGAAGAAATTTATCAAGAAATAAGAGAGCAAAATATGCATAGATGTAAACAAGAGCGAAAATAAAAGTGAGAAGAGAGAGAGAGAGAGAGAGAGAGAAAGAGGAGAGAGAGAGAAGAGGGAGAGAGATAAAGTGAGAGCACATTGGGAAAAGATGAAGTTGAACGCGGAACACTAAGAAGGGAAGACAAAGGGAATTTTGCTCGCATGGCTAACCTGGAAAATCACATGCCTTTTCCTTCTTTTCTTGCTTGCCTTCTCCTAAGAACCAGACTGAATGAGCTAGCAACAAAATCGAAAGAACGACGGAAAGAGCGGACAGAAATGGAAATACCCATCTCCTAAAAGGTGTTAATTTACTTTCTTGTGCATGTTTTACATATTACATACATGCACAAATTCATTCATATTAATCAGCATTTATCAACAAGAAGAGGAACAATGAAAGTGCATCGGTTTTAAAGTCAAACATACCTGAATTGAAGAAGACAAAAATTAAGTACGATGAATATGCGTAATTTTTGTGACATTTTCTCAAAATGAGGCAACGATTGAAAGTACATCCAATGTGAACTTTTGAAATGCTGGAATGACTTCTGAGAAAGAAAAGCTCACGACTATTTGAGTTGCTCCAGTTGGACGCAAGCAATTCGCAAATCTCTGTGTTCAAGGAAGTTATGAATGGAAGCAACATTTCGTCGCCTTTTCCGAAAATGCCTGAACACTTTGACAATGGCAAAAGAGAAAGTTAAGCGAGAGAAAGAGAGAAAGAGAAAGAGAGATAGATAGGAGTGAAGGAAAGAGAGAGAAAGGAGGAGAGACGGAGAGAGAGAACGGGAGAGAGAAAGAAGGACGGAGAGAGAAAGAAGGAGAGAAGGAGAGAGAGAGTGAGAGAGAGAGAGAGAAGTAGTAAACGGATGGAGAAAATGACTGAAGGCGGCTTTAGAAAGATGCGTGAGACAGTTGAACATTAATGCCTTAACATTTATTCTTCATGGAAATAATTGCAAAAAATAAAAATAAAGAAGAACGAGTTTCGGGCTCAACTTTAAAGCAAAAGTTCTAATTGTTCCTCACAAAAGTTTCAACTCGACAAAACGCACGGATTTGTGTGCATTTCCTAACGAGTTTGCTACTTTCACTTCTCCTCCTCTTCTCACATAACTAATAAGTGTCCTCTTTCCTCGGTAACTTTCACTGTTTCTACTCCTCGTTTTTCATCTCCATCTCTCTCTCTTCTCTCTCCTCTCTCTTTTCTCCCCCTCTCTCTATCTTCCTCTCTCTCTCTCTCCTCTAACTATATCTCTCCTCTGCTTTTTTTTCTGTTGCGAAGGAGGATGAGGTGTTATAGGCCTAAAAGCTACGCCCGAGGGCATCAGATTGACAGAGATGAAGGGAAGAGGAGACTTCTGATGCAGTTTTCTCTTTCTCTGTCTATCTTTCTTTCTCTCTCTCTCACTCTCTCTCTCTCCCTCCTCTGGCCTCTCATCTCCCTCCTCACTCTATATCGTGCGCGTTCTCACTCTCTCTCTCTCTCTCTCTCTCTACGCTTCTCTCTCTTACTTGCTCTGTAGCTCTCTTATTTTCTCCCTCTCTCTCCCTCTCTTGCCCTCTCTCTCTCCCTCTCTCGCCCTCTCTCCCTCTCCCTCTCTCGCCCTCTCTCTCTCTCTCTTTCGCTTTCTATGTTCTCTCTCTATCTTCTACAGTCATGTCTCTATATCGCGCACTTCCTTTTACTGATTCCTAATCACTCTCTCCTATCTTTCATTCTTCTCTCGCTCTCTCAATGTTACTAGCAACAAAAAAAACTCCAACAACTCCTAGTCACTTTTCATTCTTTTTTTTCCTAGCCGAAACACTTTTTTTGTTCTTCTCCCAAACGTTATTACACGAAGCTTGCCTCACGCAAGCCCCTGCAGAGTTCATTCTTCTCTTTAATCTCTTCGCCTAAATCTTCATCTATCTTCTCTCTCACACCCTATCTCTCTCACTCTCTCATTATCTCGCTATCTTTCTCTACATCTTTCCGGCTTCTTTTTTCTTACTCCCTCTCTCTCTCTCTCTCTCTCTCGCTCTCGCTCTTAAAACATCCACCCTCTTTCCCTCTACAGACGTTTCATTCGCATCCCTCGCGACACCTCTTAATTCTAATCAAATGCGAAAGAAGCTCTCGTGCCATGGCAGCATTTCTCCTCTCCAACTCTCCTTTTCTCTCTGTTCCTCTCTCTCTCGCTCTCTCTTTCGATCTCTCTCTCTCCCAATCTCTCTCTTTCTTGCCGTTCCAGAAATGCCCCGAGGCGAGTGTGGAGAAAGGACTCGATTTATAGACGAAGAGAAGCCAGGAAATATGGTTGAAACTCAAATTATTCTTGCTGAAGCATACAAACATTTACATATGTACATATGTATATGAGAGAGTTCAGACGTTCTCAGAGCACTAAAAGAAGAAACAAAGAATAATGCTGATTGCTGTAGTAATAAAAAAATGACAATTAGAAAAATTACGGGCTTCATTAGAGAGAAGTTTGCAAAGGAAAAAAAGTATGCTCAAGCGAACTTTTGACGAACACTATTTAATGAGAGTGACGCTGTCGTCCATTCGCCTGTCAATCGCTCGCATTACTCAGAAGAAGCTAAACCCCTACCGCCCTCCCTCCGTCAAACCACATCAGGATCGCAAACGAGATACATATTCTTTCATCCATTTCACTTCTTTTCCCCCCAATTTTCTCACTCATTTCCTTGCCTATTCTTACTTTTTCTTCATCTTCTTGATTTTCCTAGGCGGAAGCAAAAGCATTTTTTTCTGCTCCTTATAAGCCTCGTTAGTGACTCGGGAAGAACAGCGCTTGAGAGGATACTTCGAATTGTGCACATATATTCAGAGAATTGACTATCATTGGGAAGCCACAATTTGCATCCAATCTATCACAGTAGTTTTTGTTAAATCAATAAATTAAAACTCTCGCAAAAATGTTAGCTTTTTTTAAAATTGTTCTTAATCGAAAAAAAAATTAGCTGCAAGAAAGAGCGGGAGCCATTAATTTTTTTGCAATTGACTAATTCTCACCTCAATGAGAAGAAAATTAGCGAAACATCGAATGACTCGGTCAAAACAAAACGAATTTAATAAGAAAAGATTTTATATTTGTTCTTCTTTTCTTAAAACAAATATATTTTAAATGTATTTAATAATGTAAATATATCTTTACTATTCAGCATTCATATATTCATTAATGACCATAAATGGCCATAACAATGTCACTCGGTCTCATCGCAGTAACTTATTGATATCTCCTTTGTTCCCAATAATTTTAGCTTGTTATGTTCCAAAAAGCGCAATAAGAGAAAACAATAAGACAAGTTTAAAGAAATGT